>JAODAL010013690.1:0-90295 GCA_025379985.1 Phyllomedusa bahiana | reverse complement strand
AATGGGTCTTTGTCGCTTATTCTGAGGTGAGCTAGCCAACCCCCGCTAGCTCAACCAATCACTCTTTTTTGCATTTTTACTGTTTTTGAACTTCCCCCCCTTTGATTTGATTGTTCAATATTTTCTCCATGGGGGTTTTAATGGTTCAATGTCGCCCCTATTCTGTTTGGGCCGGTTTATGCCGACCAATGAGAATATTTTCAAAATTTTGAATTACTGTATTTCCCGCTAATTTCCAATACCCAAAATTTTTGAATTGGTTTTGGAAAGGATTTTGTTTTATGTATTTTTTATTTTTTAAGGTTTTCTAGGCACAGCCCCGCACTGCGCCAAAGTCCCGCACTGCGCCAACACACTGGCGAGGCCGGGGGACTTTAAGGGAAAATGTATGGCGCCCCCAGCGCCGACATAAAATTCAGGCGCAGATTTCGCCGGAAAACAGCGGAAAAGCGCCCCCCCCGGGCGAGCTTCTACATTCGCCCCATTGTGATTTCCTCCAGGACAGTTCTTCTCTTGTGAAAAAAATTTTGGGTTTCGGGACCCCCCAAATTTAAAATTTTTTCTCTGTCCGAAAAAACGCTAAGTTGTAGTCAGAGTTTTTAGGCCTTTTTAGGGTTATCTTTAGAGATGGGTGAATCGATTCTAACAAAGTGGACTTCATTTAGAATTTCAGGAAAACTTTGTTTCTGCACAAAGCCGAAGTTTAGGGTGATTCGCGGGGAACAAGTTTTCTTTTTTTGGCAAAAAAGGGCGCAAGCACATTGCGTTACAGGGCAAGAGCTGGAGGAAGAAAGGAACACCCTCAATTATGTGCAGACATGAACCAATCACGACGGGGGGCTTCTTGACGTCACAGCCCTATAAATAGAACGCATCTTTAAAACCCACACTTCTCCTGTTTGCCCCGGCAAAGCATCTTTTCTGATCTCTCCTATATTGAAATTATTATAAAACAAAACTAGTTTTTTCAGCGACTGGGGGAAAGACCCAACAATGGTGTCATTTCCAAATTGTTACTCCCAACAGCGTTTTTTAAAACTATTGCCCCCCCCTGCACTAATTCCCCAAATTTTAAAACAAACTTGCTTTATCAGGACTGGGGGGAATACTTAAACAAGTGGTGTGTTCATGTGCACACTTTGTTATTTAACAGCATTATTATTTTCTTGTTAGTTTGTGGGTGTATTCTCCCTAAAGTCCAGGGTGGGCTTGTACTTCTGTCCTATATATGCCTATTTACATAGGTTGTCCTGTACTGTAGTCTAATACCCTTTGCTTAATTTATCCCCTTGATTGTGGGGTTAAATTCGCCACAAAAAATATAGGGTGTCTTTTTATGTTGTACCATATATGCTAATTTACATTCTGGTTTTTCTGTACTGATATTCTAACAAGGGGGGGCTTTAAAAATTTAAATTTCTTGATTGTGCGGTTATTTGGGACAAAAATAAGGGGTGTCTTACTTCTTCTTTGTCCTTTTACACCTAATTTACATCTGTTTTTTTTGTATGTCATTTCATTCACAAGGCGCTTAATCTCACTTCTTGATGGTGCGGTAATTTGCGAGAAAACATACGGGTGTCTTTACATTATTGTCCCTATACGCCTAATTTACATCTTTCACGGATGCCCCTGAGACCCTCGTCCCAGATCGCAGGCGGGTCACAGGCAAGCCAGTTAACGGCCTTGTCCCCCTCATTCATACCCGCACTCCTGCTGCAGTGTCTGTCCCTCTGCACGTGCGGACCCGATCCCTAGGGCGCGCGCGCCGGCAATGTTCAATTTCAAGGGCAAACGCACCGGTAATGTTGATATTGCAAGCCACTGTCCATTATTTTTAGCTGCCCTTCCTGGTACTCACAGCCGGTTTTTTGTACCTTACATACTACTGAGAAAGCGTTCGGTAATACCGTGTACCGTACCTTTTGCCTCTGTCCTCTCGACCGACGAACTTTGCCACCTGTCCTGACCTTACCGCTTGTCCCCAACTACGAGCCTGCCTTACGATTCTGTACCACGCTAAACCTCGGCTGCCACCGCCAGCAAGTCATGTCAGAGGTAGCGACCTGGTAGATTCTCACCACAGCAAGTCCATCCCGCTTTGCGGCGGGCTCTGGTGAAAACTGGGACCTACTTAGATTCCGCTCCCTGGCATGGCTCATACCATTGCTTGCGGTGGTCCAGTGGATCCACCACTGCGGACCTGTGACAGCTATGATCCAGCCTGGGTCCTGCCAAGGGTACCTTTCGGAGTGTTATCCGACCGCATCAGCATCGTGGGCTCAGCAGTTTCCAAACAGATTGCGCAGCAGGCGCAACAGCTTAACACAGCTGTCGCCATCGATGCAGCAGCTTTTACCTCTCAGCAGCAGCAGCCGCGCTGTGGCTGCTCCGTGGGCAGCGGCTCGGTAATGTCGCGGACCAGCTACGGTTCGTGTTCTATGCCTACGAAATTTGATAGGGACCCTAGAGGCCTGCTGGGGTTTCTTCACCAATTGCTCCCTCACGTGGAATCATGGCGGTCAGTTCCATCGGAAAGGTATAAGGTGGCCTTCGTGGTCAGTTCTTCTTTCTGGAAAAAGCCCTCCTGGACCTGGGCCACCACTTTGGGACCGAGGCGACCCGTCACTGCTGATCTCGAGTACTTGATTCGTGAGTTCCGAAGTGTGGTTAAGGAACCCACTCGGGCATCTTCTGCAGAAACCGCATTGCTGAAACTTGCTTACAAGGGAACTCCTGGTGGGAGATTATGCTTGTGCAGTTTCGCAATCTGCTTTATGAACTAGCCTGGAACCGAGGTTTAGCATTGTGTGCCACTTTCAAGATGGGTGTCTCGACTGCCTGATAAGATGCCCTCTTCGCAGGATCTTCCATCATCTTGAGTGACCTGTATCTCTTGGCACTCGATTGACGTCTGTTTTTCAGAAAGACAAGAGGAACTTCGGCAGAGAGCGAGAGTCGGCCTAGCGACACGTCGTCTTCCTTGCTTGGCTCTTGTTCCAAGGCCACCACAACAGTCCGCCTGCGCGCGGAGGGAAGCCATGCAGTGGACAGGGCCCACATATCTTTCAAGGAGCGGTCTCGACGACAGGAGGAAAAACCTTTGCCTCTATTGTGCCAGTCCCGAATCTTCCTCTGGGGTTTGTACGCTCCATCCCAGCGTCCAGAAACGGCACGCACTAGACTCGTGGGAGAGGTGTTCCCTAGGTGGGGAACATCCCTCTCCTTGCCTGACTATGCATACTTGTCGGGTTTGGACCTGGATTCCGGTTTCTAGCCTTGGCCTATCCTGGACTCTGGGTTCAGCCGGAACTTTGTTTGATGCAGCTTTTGGTGTTCCAAGCATCACTCCAAGTGGTCCGCCTGGAGAAACCTCTGGACTTCTCCTCTTATCAGGGAAGAGTGCTCAATGACCGGGTCTGTTTATACGAGCCTTTGTACCGATCAGCGCTGGGGAATTCCTAAGGAGTGTACCCGGGTCATCCTCGTCCTGTTCTTCTGGGCGTCCATGGCTGCAGCAACATGCCCCGGTGCTTGATTAGAAGAAAGGCGAAGTCTTGCGTTGGAGACAAGGTTGTCGATCTCGCTGTCTTGTGGCACCTTGCCCGGTGCTTCCAGCTTTCCTCCTAGTTTCGTCTGATTCTGGGGGGTCTCCCTGCACCCTACCAGGAATTTGCGGACGTGTTTTCGGAGAAGCAAGTGGAGACCCTGCCTCCTCATCGTCCCTATGACTGCCCAATCGACCTGCTACCCGACACATCTCCTCCCCGGGGTAGGGTCTATCCAATGTCAGTACTAAAGAGGTTCATCGTACGTCCTCTCATCCAGCGGGGCCGGGTTCTTCTTTGTGGCAAAGAAAGAATGGCTCTCTCCGTCCCTGTTTCGATTACCCGGGTTTCTCAATATGAATCACCGTGAAGAACGGTATCACTTGACGTGTTCACCGAGCTGTTTGATCTGCTCGTGGAGCCAAGGTCTTTTCCACAATGGATCTAACGGTGGCTTACAACCTCATTCGGAATCGAGAAGGAGACGAGTGGGTAAGATGCTCTTCAACACAAGAGATGGCCACTTTCGAGTACATGGTGATGCCTTTCGGACTCTGATAACTGCTACTGCAGGTCTTTTTCAAATGGAGTTCGTCAACGATGTCTCACGGTTAAACACCTGTGTGGTTGTCTACCTGGATGACACTGATCTTTTCACCTGACCGGAGTCCCACCAGGGCCCCATGTGCGACAGGTTCTCGGGCGTTTATGCGCTAACATCTTTACGCCTCGTTGGAAAAGTGTCTTTCCAAAGACCAGTCTCTCCCTTTCTCAGCTACACCTTCTCGGATAATGGTTTACAAATGGATCCACTAAATTGTCTGCCATCTGCAATGGCCTCGTCCGGATGGGCCTCCGTGCCATATAGAGTTCTTACGGATTCGCCAACTACTATAGGCAATTCGTGCCCCACTTCTCCTCGCTGGTGTCCCCTATCGTGGCTCTCACCAGAAGGAATGCTAACCCGAGGCTTTGCCACCAGCGGCTGAATAGGCCTTTGTAAAGCTAAAATCTGCATTTCCTTCCGCACCCGTGCTTTCTCGGCCTGTTACGGAGAAACCTTTCTACTTGGAAGTTGACGCCTCCTCCATGGGAGCTGGGACCGTTCTCACCCAAAAAGGGCCCACGAGCAAGACCTGCACGTGTGGATTCTTCTCTAGAAATTTTTCTGCGTCGGAAAGGAATTATTCCATTGAGGACGGTAACTATTGGCCATTCAAACTAGCCTTGGAGGGTATGGCACCATCTCCTCAAGGAGGCTCTTCACCGGTCACCGTGTACATCGACCACAAGATATCTCCTTTTCTGAAATGGCGCCCAACGGTAATATCCCCGGCAGGCCCGGGTCGCAGTTTTCTTTTCCTCGATTTGACTTTTCAATCATTTTCGCCCCGGTGAAAAAATGCAAGGCGGATGCTTCTCTCCCGTGGCTCCTTTTTTTTTTTACTTTTTTTTTTTTTTCTTTTTTGATTTTTTTAGGACGTGATGGGGAATGAATCTGCAGATCATCCCTCCTAAACGGTAGATCTCCCGCTGCACTGGTAGATCTTCAACATGTCCTCCAGGGCAGATTATGTACGCCTGGCTCTTAGAGGAGGATACTTATTGGGGACTTTGTTCTCGAGTGGAAGGGCATTCAGGTTACAAAAAGTCTTGCTCCTGATCTCTCTCTTCGGTTGGTGGCCTGACGCGTTAAAGCATGTGCGTGTATTCGTGGCATTCTTGCACTTCCTTGCCCAGAACAAGTATCCTCGTCAGGGTTGCTTCAGCCACTACCAATCCCAATGCCCTTGGAATCTTGTGGCTATGGATCTTATCATGGATCTTCTCCTTCCTCCGGTAATACCGAGTGTGGGTAGTCACGATCGGTTATCAAGATGGCCCATTTCGTTCCTGGCCTGGTCTACCGTCTGCTCCTCATCTTGCCAGCCTGTTCCTATTTGTTTTTTTTTTTTTTTTTTTCTGCACATTTTTCGGTTGAATGGTACTTCCTTGCATATCGTGTCGGACATGGAGTCCAATTCATGTCCAGTTCTGTCGCTCCTCTGTGCCCAGCTACTAGGGTTAAGTTGGACTTCTCCTTGGCATACCATCACAGGACCAATGGACAAGTGGAGAGGTTTAATCAGGTCCTTGGCAACTATCTCGCCACCTTCGTTTAGGCAAGTCAAGACGGCTGGGGTAAACTGTTAACCCTGGCAGAAATCTAATAATTCCGTAGACTATGGAGTCTGCTGGGGTCCGCACCCTTTCTTCATGTGTTACAGGACACTTCCGCGTCCACCCTGCCATCTCATGGTTACCTCTGTAGTGCCGTCCGTTGGAGGGATCTGGTCTGGACCTAACGGCTATCTGGGGTTAGACTCGCCTGCCTCTTGCAAAGGCTTTGCCCACATGAAGTGCAAAGCAGACAAACGGAGACAGACCTTCCCCAGTCTACTCTTCCGGAGACTAGGTGTGGTTATCAGCTAAGTATACTTCGCCTTAAGATCCCTAGCTATAAACTGGGGCCCCGGTTCCTTGGACCATTCGAGGTTCTCAGGCGCATCAACCCAGTGGCCTACAAGCTTCGGCTTCCCCCACAATGAATGGTCCGGAACTCCTTCCACGTCTCCCTTTCTAAAGCCGGTGGTCTTGAATCGCTTCTCCCAGAAGGGCTCTCTTTCCGAACTCTGTAGCAGATGCCACAAATCTTTACCATAACGAGAGGTCTTGGCCATGATGACAATTAGAGGGAGCGTCCATTTCCCTCATCGACTGGAAGGGGTTCAGGCCGAAAGGAGAGGTACTGGGAGCCAGAAGGACAATATTCGAGGACCATAATGTAATCCGGAAATTCCTTCAGGCCAGAAGAAAGGGGTAGGCCCAAGGAGGGGGGGGGGGGGTACTGTCACGGGTTTGAGGCGCATCCTTGCGGCCTTTCCCTTGCATGTCCACCATGCATTCTTACCATCACGCTCCTGCTGCAGTCTCTGTCCCTCGGCGCGCACAGCTCCCTAGGGTGTGCGTGCGCCAGCAGTGTTAATTTTAAGGGGCCAGCGCACCGGTAATTTGCTATTGCCAGCCGCTGCCCCTATTTCAGCTGCCTCTTTCCTTGGTACTCCCGCCGCGAATCTTTAGGCCTTACCGCCTACTGAGAAAGAAGTCTTTGAGTCTGTCTGATTACGTGTACCGTACCTTCTTGCCTCCGTACCTCGACCACGAACCTTTGCCGCCTGTTCTGACCTTACCGCCTGTCCCCTACTACGAGCCGACCTTACGATTCTGTACCATGCTAAACCTCGGCTGCCACCACAAAGCAAGCCACGTTAAGGGGGTTGCGAACCTGGTAGGGACTCATGCCGCAGCAAGTCATCTCGCTTTGCAGGTGCTCGGTGAAATTCCGGGACCGTCTTAGATTCGCTACCTGGCGTTGGCTCTATACAATCGCTTGCTGTTGGTCAGTGGGATCCACTACTGCCGTGACAACATCTGATAGTTTTTTCTGTATTGATTTTCATACACATGGCTTATATCTAACTTTTGATTGTGCGGTAAATTTGGACAAAAATACAGGGAGCTTTTCTTTACATTACTGTACTCTTTATGCCTAAATTACATTTGTTTTTTCTGTCGATATTTAATGACCAATGGCTTATCTAACTTCTTGATTCGTGCGGTAATTTGAACAAAAATACAGAGTTGGTCTGTACATTTTTGTCCTCTACAGCCTAATTTAAATCTGGTTTTTATATACTATTTCATACCAACGGCTTAATCTAACTTCTTGAGTGTGCCAGCGAATTTGGACAAAAAATACAGGGTGTCTTTTCTTTATTGTCCTCTAAACGCCTAACTTACATCTGGGCTTTTCTGTATCGATATTTCATCACACAAGCTTTAATTTAACTTCTTGATGTGCGGTAATTTGGACAAAATACAGGGTGTTTTAACATTATTGTCTTTATACACCTAATTTAACATATGTTTTTTCTGTACGATATTTCATACACAAGGCTGGGGGGGAACTACTTGCCTACAGGGGACCCTAAAGACTGGGGGGAGGGAAATACTTGCCTACAGAGGGCCCTAAAGACTGGGGGGCTACTACTTGCCTACAGGAGGCCCAAATGACTGGGGGGGACTATTTTCCTGCAGGGGACCCTAAAGGATGGGGGGGACTACTTGCCTACAGGGGCCCCTAAAGACTGGGGGGGACAGTGTGCCTACAGGGGGCCCTAAAGACGTGGGGGGGACTGCTTGCTTACAGGGGGCCCTATGTCTGGGGGGGGGACTATTTTCCTGCAGGGGACCCTAAAGACTGGGGGGACTACTTGCCTACAGGGGGCCCTAATGACTTGGGGGGGGGGTACTTGCCTTCAGGGGGCCCTAACGACTGGGGGGGAGTAATACTTGCCTACAGGGTACCTATCTACAGGGGGGACTATTATGCCCTACAGGGGAGCCCTAATCTAAGGAGGGACTATTCTGTCGAAAGGGGGGCCCTAATATACAGGGGGGGACTCTTTTGATAAGGGGGCCCTATTCTACAGGGGGGGGGGACTTCTATGCCTTCTGGGAGAGCCCTAATCTACAGGGGGGAATATTTTTGCTACAGGGCCTAATCTATCAGGGGGACTATTCTGCCTACAAGGGGGCCCTTAATCTAAGAGGGGGGGACTATTCTGCCTACAAGGGGACATAATTACAGGGGGGGACTATTATGTCTAAAGGGGGCTAATCTACAGGGGGGCTATTCTGTCTACAAAGGGGGCCACAATCTAAAGGGGGGACTATTCTGCCTTACAGGGGGACCTATATACAGTGGGCCCTGTTTCTACCACAGAGGTGGCCTAAGCTACAGGGGCCCCCATTATACCTACATGGGAACCCTAAGCTCCCACCCGGGAACCCGAAGCTGCCTATGTCTCCCAAGCTACCTAGCTACTGCCCAGGGGGGTGCCGAGCTACTTAGCTACCGCCCGGGGGCCCCGTTGTACCTACATACCGACTAGGGGAACCCCATAATTACCAGGGGGTAATTCTTACCATGTGGGCCATTATTAATGGGGAGTTCTGTACATGGGGGGAGGAGACCTCAGTTGGAAAATGATAAAATAATGTGAGAGCTTCAGGTGTTTGTGTGTCAATTCTGCAGGGACGAGTTGTAGACTGGTGTCTGGGACCGATATTAGAGATGAAAAGGGAAAGTGAATGACTAATCAGATTAAGATGTTACTGTGGGCCTAAATGTAAGTAAACTATTCTGCAAAGCACTGTGTACTGATATCTTCACTATAGGGTCACTGCTTGGAGAAAATATTTGGTTTTGGTGTAATTGGTTTATATCACGAACGTATGGTGGTGTTATTCAGTATTGTTATGTTGGAGATATGTGGTGATGATGTGGCGTTATTATTAGGTGCTTGTATATTGTTGTTGTTTTGTGATATTGGTTTTGGTATACTGGTTTAGTCAATAACATTATGGTGGGGCTAATCAGTATATGGTAGTGATAGGTGGTGGTATTATTTAGTATTTGTATATTGTTGATTGGCAATATTGGTCTGGGTATACTGGCTATTGGTGACATGTGGAGGTATTTGTATATGAACTGACCCACAAAATACAGATAGAATGTACTTTGTATAAACAGCAGAAACTAAATCAAAAAACAAATGGCCTCAATAGCATTTTTTTTTCTTGTGACCAGGAAAAATTTTTTATTTTATGGGCTGGCAATGGTTGTGGGCCTGGGGTTGAGTGGGGCTCTGTCGGGACGGCTGGGTATGGGGAGGAAGGGGGAGAAGCAGGGGATTGGGTCAGCCGGGAGGGGTGGGGGGGGGGGACTGAGTGGGGGAGGGTCCAGACGCTCCAGCGGTATGGGGCCCCAAAATTTCTGATGGTGGCCCTGGATGTAGCCTATCACACTTGGGAGCTGGATGAAGCAAGGGCTTCATCATCGTTATCCCGGGAAATGAGGGTGTCAGCTTGGTGCGTCAGGCATGCGGCGCAGCCCAGCACAGTTGTTAGTTGTGGCTGTGAGTCAGCAGGGTGGCAGCAGTGTCGAGGACGGGGCCAAAACGGCCGAGGGGTAGAAAACCCGCTTTGCAGGTCAAGAACGTAGGCGGCACAAGGGCCAGTCTCAGCGAGGCAGCAGCGGTATGTCACTCAGTGCGAGAGCATTGACGTAAATCACATTACTAGACAGTGTGGCCGTTTTTTGCTATGACACCAGAGAAGCCGAACATGTGTATATGTATGAATCTGTCGGGCAGAAGTGAAGCATGGCAGGGAACTAATGTTTTCACCATGGCCGCGTCAACACATGCAGCTCACCATACAGTGGCTTGGGTGAAACGTGTCTCAGATGTGGTAGTCCATCCTGCCGCCGCAGCAACAGCAAGCGCACCTAGTGGGCACGCATGCTATTTCAGCCAATCAAGACTCCACCCACCTTCTGCCGAAGGAGTGCTTTTTTTTTTTAACCCCCATTTATATTATTTTTTCTTTGTCTTTGCCATCACTCTGGCCAGATGCTCTCGCTCCTCGTACTCATGGCACCAGCAGTCGTTCATCGTGGCGATTGCAAAGAGACAACAGTATGTGTCCAAACCATCCTAAGGTGCAGAAGCTGACGTACTCTTGTCCAAGTTGTTGGTACTGCAGTCCCTCCCTTAAATTGGTGGACTCTGCCTGTTCAGAGAAATAATGGCTTGTGCCGAGCTGAGTTGGAGAGTTCCAACCCCTAATTTCTTTTTCAAAAAAGCAGTACCACCCCTTCAAAAATAGTAGAACAGAAGGGGGCCACCTTGAGCTTATCGGTTTTTTCCAAGGTCAGGCAACGCGGAGTAGGGGTTGTAACTAGGTCAGGGCCAGTACATGTCCTTTAGGGCCCCGAGGGAATGTGCTTCCTCCCCGCCCACCAAAAACGGGAAAGGAGACGGCCTTTCTTCCACGTTTTTAAAACGCTGCTCCTGCCCCAAAATGTCCCCCTCTCCTCCACCACCCCCTAGCCTCCAAAGTTAAGTCCCCCATCTCCACATGTCAGGGCACGCGGTGTCACGCGTTCTCACCTTTTTCAAGGGGCGAACGAAGTCACACGGGAAGGAATGCCCCCGTAGCAACAAAAAATTTTTTTGTGTTTTTCCCCGTGACAACTTTTAAATGGGAAAATGGTGACAGACGATGGAAGGAAATGGTGCCCCCTGCACTGGGGGGGGGGATATAAATGCACCCTGCAGGGCAGTTTTCAATCTGGTTGTAAAAAGGGTTCCCTGAAGTCTTCCACCCATTGCAAGACTTCAAAAAAAGGGGCCGGGAAAACTGTGCATGCACTTTACCTTTCCCTCAAAAGCCAGGCCCCCGTTTGAGGGGCGGAGAAGGCCCTCCCCCAACATAGGTGATTGCGTGTTTCCCCGTTGGAATTCCAACCTCCATATGTTAGCCCCCTGTATAAACAAAAAAAGGCCCATTAAAATTTTTGTGATGAAAGGGACGGGTTTCCCCCCTGGTAATTTTGATGTCCCAGTGGCAGCCGGTGAAACCCTGTTTTTGCTCAGGGCCTTTTGAAGGGGAAATTTTATTTTTTCTGCCAGACTAAGGAATGAAAAAGCATTCCACTGCTCATGCCGGGAAAAGTGCTGCAAAATCTTTTGGGACGGGGATGGAAAATGGTGCCAAATTTCGGGCCATGGAGGGGAAAGGGAGGGAAATTTGGATCAAAGCATTTGGTAAAATGAGTGGTTTTTTACTCAGGTGAAGGAAAGGGAGGAGCGGAGCACCCGGAGGAGGTAGAGGGAGTAGGAAACGGGCAGATGACCAGAAGCCCCGTGGCATAACTCGGGGAAATGGAGGCAGGGGTTTCCCTAGAGTCCTTGCGCAGATGGCCCGCACATTGAATTCCCCTGGTATGCACCCATTAGCACCTCCGGCAGAGGGATAAACTTTTGGCTTCCACCCTTTGGACCTTGCTACCGGCCCAAAAAAATGGGGCCTTTTTTCCAGCTGCCGAGGGGAGGGAAAGGGCGTATAAGCAAAATCCGGGTGTAGTCAAGGGGCTGCTCCCTATGTGGCCGGGTTTTCACCTTGCAGGTTGACGGGGGGGGTTCTCATCGCTAAACGTACCCTGCCACGCTGTGGGGAGGTGGGGGGTGGAACGTAGCACTCCATCAGCACCCGCCTAAGTCTGGAGTCGTTGAGGGGACGCTTCCTTCACCTCCTGTGGGAGAGTACCCACAGAGCGCAAAAACCGGGCAACCGAACAGCAGGGGGTGGCCTATTTTTGGGCAGACTCTTCCCCCCCGGTAGAAGAACCTGGATAGGGCAGCCAAACTTGATGTGTGGCCTAAAATTTCCGAGTTTGCATTGGAGAATTTTCCCGCCCGGAAGAGGGGTGGCATCTGAGCAGGGTTTTAGTGCGGCGGGGGCCATCGTTACCCCCCGGGAACTCGTCCACCCAAATGTGGAGAGATTACCTTCGCAAAATGAATAGGGGGGGACGGCCAGGTTTTTCCCCCACCGAGCCTTATGCATCATTAGATCAGCCCTGACGCCTCACCAAAAATTTGAGGAATTAGTCTGAATTCTAACACCTGCCTCACCACATTTGGGGTGCCACCGCCTGTGCCACACATTGCTGCAATTTGCTCCCCTCTGCCCCCAACCCCTTTCCAGGGACTGGAATTGCCACCCACCTCAACACTTGTCATTGTGCCACTCTTGCCTCTGCCCGCTGCTCGCTGTCGCCCCTCCACCTCTGACATTGGCCACTCTTGACCTAATGCTGCTGATGATTGCTGCTGCTGTTTTGCTCCCCCCCCTCCAATTGTCTTTGCCCCTCCCCTGTTTCGCCACCTCCAGAAATTTTTAAATTGTGCACTCTTGACCCCTGCTGCTGTGCTGCCGCCCCTTCAACCCCGTCATTCGCCACTCTGTGGTACCATTTTCTGACCCAAATTTGCATTTTTTCAACCCCTGACCCTCTTGCTGCTGCTCTGTTGATGTCGTCACCCCCCAAGTGTATTGTGCCACTTGTGGCCCCCTGATGTTGCTGCCACCCCACTCTGCATTTTGCCCTTGTGGGTCCCGATGTTGCTTTCCACCTCCAAATTTGTATTGGCCCCCTTGGGCCTATCAGCTGCTGCCAATGAGTATCTCACTGGAAACCCGTGGTTTCCTAAAGCTGTTTCCACCCCCACCACTTATGAGTTGCCAAATTGTTTGGTTTTTTCCCCCTTTTCAGAAGAAAAGAAAAGGGTCAGGATTGTCTTTGATTACTACCAAAAGAGGGGTGGGTACGAACAAGAAGACATGCAAATATCCCATTTCGGTCATCTCTGTTTTGGATCAACTCCCGTTTGTTTTTTGGGTTTACTATGAGGATTATTGGGCCGATCGAAAACGGACACTGACGGATGAAAAGAAGGGGAAAAAATCGTACGTCAAGCAAAAATTTTGTGCATCCTCTCCACTCTTGGGGGTTTCAATGTATGGGGTTTTAAAAGAACAGGGTTCTGTCATAAACGTTGCATATCTGATGTCGGGTAAAAAGGGGTGCGCTCTTTGATTTATAGTAGGATCCTGCCCTCAGCTGGTTCTTTAAGTGGGCCGGGCGTTTAAACCCGTAGGTGCTTTCCCGCTTCATATTTTGGGCAGGTTTTTCCCCGTAATGCCCAGGGAATTTTAAGGTGAAAGGGTTCTAAAAGCAACGGCAGTATGTGTGGTATAAAAAAACAGCTTGTATGAAGACCAAAAACCCCGCTCCCTATGCATATTGGCATGGGAAACTTTTTACAGCACCCCCCCAGGTTCTGCAGCCGGAAAAACTGTTTTTTTTTTTGCGATTCGCCGCAAATAATTTGGGTTTGAAAGTTTTTGACGGAAAATTCTGCGAACTCAGCGAATTGAATTTTTGAGAAATTCACCCATCTCTGTAACAGTCTTGTGGTGGATCCACTAGACCACCACAGGCGATGGCGTAAGCCCACACCAGGGAGTGGAATCTAAGTGGGTCCCGGTATTCACCAGGCCCCCGCAAAGCGGGATGGTCTTGCTGCGGCGGGAGTCCACCAGGTCACTTCCACTGGCGGGGCTTGCCTGCGGTGGCGGCCAAGGGTACGAGGTACAGGAACAGCAGGCAGGCTCATAGTCGGGGACAGGCAGGAGGTCAGGGCAGGTGGCACAGGTTCGTAGACACGCAGGAGGTCAGGACAGGTGGCTCTGGTTCGTGGTCGGAAAACGTAGGCAGTCGGTCGGTCGCGGAAAGAAAAAACAGGAACTCTTAGACAGCTTTCTCCTAAGGAACATACACTAAGGATCAGCGAGGGCCGCCAGGAAGAGGCCGGACTTAAATGGAGCAGTGCCGGCAATGACCAATTACCGGCGCACGGGCCCCTTTTAAAATTTCCCAAAACCCGGTGCGCGGGGCCCTAGGGGCTGAGCCCGCACGGAGGGACGGAGCCAGACAGAGCGGAGCGCGGGCCGGGTAAGTGAACGCTGGCAGGGGCCGGGACACGAGCGGACCCCGAACTCGACGTGCGGGACTGGGCTCCGCTGGAAGCAGGGGCACGGGCGCGTCTGCGACCCGGGACAGTGGTCACAGGGGCGTCCGTTACAGTACCCCCCCCCCTTGGGTCCCCCCTCCTTGGGCCCCCTTCTCTTACTGGACGAAATCTCTGGATGAGGCTGCGGTTTAGGTATTCTCTCCGGTCCCAGGCCTCTCTTCGGGACCGAACCCCTTCCAGTCCACCAGGAAGTATCGCTTTCCCCTAGTTCTCCTCAGGTCGAGAATATCCTGGACCTCGAAGACATTGGGCGCATCAGCCACAGACGGAGGAGGAACAGCCTTCGGGAAAAAATGATTAAGGACCAGGGTTTCAATAAGGGAAAGACATAAAATGAATTGGGGATTCTCATCATAGGAGGAAGCCGGAGTTTGTTTGACAGGGTTGATGCGGGGGATGACCTCAAAGGGACCCAGGAAACGGGGGTCCCGGGTTTGTGAGAAGGCATCTTTGGGCGGCATAACGAGACGAGAGCCACACCTTGTCACCTGGGGAGAAGACTGGAGGGGGAATTCTTCTTCTGTCCGCTTGAGTCTTCATGCGCTCGGAAGCGTGGAGCAACGACTGTCGGGTCTGAGACCAGATGACCCTCAAATCTTGGGCCAGTGCGTCCGCCGCCGGAACCCGGAGGAGGTTGCCAGAGGGAGAGGAGGGCGGGGATGCAGGCCATACACGATGTAGAAGGGGGAGGACCCCGCGGACTCAGACTCAAGAGAGTTGTAGGAGAACTCCGCCCGGCAGTAAATTGGACCAATCGTCTTAAAGTGCCAAGACAAAAGGGGCGAAGGTAACATCCCAAGACTTGGTTGACCCTTCCACCTGGCCGTTCGTCTGCGGATGGTAGGCCGAAGAGAAGTCGAGCTTCACCTGAATTTGGGTTTTGCACAGGGCTCGCCAAAACCTGGAGACAAACTGGACTCCCCGGTCCGGGGAACAATTTGCTGAGGGAGTCCATGCAGACGAAACACATGGAGGAAGAATAGTTCAGCCAGGCGGGAGGCAGATGGCAACCCTGGCAATGGGATGAAATGCGCTTTTTGGGAAAAAGCGATCAGTAATTAACCAAATAATGGTGTTCCCAGACGACGGGGGAGGTCAGTTAGAAGTCCATCGAAATGTTGGTCCAGCGTTGAGTGGGGATGGGAAGTGGCTGAAGTAGGCCTGCCGGCTTGTGACGTGGCGTCTTGTTGCGAGCACAGGAGTCACAAGACGAAACGAAGTCCTTAACATATTTTTCCAGCTCTGCCACCATAAAACCGGGATCCAGGCAAAAGGTTCTTTGGGGCCGGAGTGACCAGCCACCATGGCAATGCCCCTTTTAAAGATACGGAGAGCAGGACACACATAAGTCCTTCCGGGAGAGACCTTCCGGAGGTCCACCGGGACTGCCGAGATGAGACGTTCTGGAGGAATTATGTGTTCGGGAGAGTACCTTCACCCACCACGTCGGAGCACGGGAGACGGGTCAGCTCTCACATTCTTCTCGGCTGGTCTGAAGTGGATCTGAAATCGAAACGGGGAGAAGAAGAGCGACCACCTAGCCTGGCGTGGGTTTAAGTCGCTGAGCCGTCTGCAGATATTGGAGGTTCTTGTGGTCCGAGTAGATACGGATGGGAAAACGGGGACCCTCCAGCAGATTACGCCACTCCTCCAGGGCCAATTTTATGGCAAATAGCTCCGGTTGCCAATCGGTAATTCTCTCGGCCGATGAGAACGCTTGGAGAAGAAGCCGACGTTACAGTCATACCCGTGGCCCTTTTTGCGTAAGAACTGCTCCAGCTCCTACAGATGAGGCATCCACCTCCAAGGTGGAGGGTTTCGTGGAATCCGGACTTTGCAAGGATAGAGGCCGTAGAGAAGGCGGACTTGAGCTTTGAGAACGCCTCCTCAGCCTCAAACCGGCCAGCTGCGTGGATTAGCTTGTTTCTTGGTGAGGGCTACTATCGGGGCCACCAGCGTAGAGAAGTGGGGGATGAACTGGCGATAGTAGTTGCAGAAGCCCACAAATCGTTGGATAGCCCGCAGCCTGACTGGGCGTGATCACTGCAACACGGCAGACAATTTTGCTGGATCCATCCGTAGGCCTTGGTCAGAGATGAAGTACCCCAGAAACGGGAGGCTAGTCTGATGGAAGAGGCACTTCCCTAGCTTGGCATACAGGTGGTTCTCCCGGAGACGTCTCAGTACTTGACAAACATGGCTGCGGTGGGTCTCGAGGTCCGGAGAGAACACCAGGATGTCATCAAGGTAGACCACCACGCAGGTGAGGAGGAGGTCCCTGAAGACGTCATTCACTAGCTCCTGAAAGACGGCGGGGAGTGTTGCAGAGTCCGAAGGGCACCCACCAGGTACTCAAAGTGCCCGTCCTGGTGTTAAAGGGCCCGTTTCCTTCGTCGCCCCCCGCGGATTCGGACCAAGTTGTAGGCCCCTCTCAGGTCCAACTTGGAAAAAAATCTTGGCGCCCTGCAAGCGATCAAACATTTCCCGTGAGAAAGCATCTCCCAGCGGCAATGGATAACGGTTCTTTACCGGATCTTGTTCAAGCCCCGGTAATCTATGCAGGGCAGCAAGGTACCGTCCTTCTTCTTCACGAAAAAGAACCCCGCGCCAGCGGGACGGGACTTTCGTATGAAACCCCTTCCGGAGATTCTCCTGGATGTACTCGGACATGGCTTGGGTTCAGGAACCGATAGTGGGTAGACTCGCCCCTAGGAGGACTGGCAAACCGGGGAGTAATCGATTGGGCAATCGTATGGGCGATGCGGAGGGAAAACTCTCGCTTGTCTCTCAGAGAACAATCGGTGTACTCCAGATATTCGGGCGGCAGCCGGGGAACAGCTCCCGAAGGGTTAGCGGAGAGCAGGGAGCACCGGGTGAGGGGGCCACCAAACAAAAGCCCCGACAGTTGGGACCCCAACGAATCACCTCTCCAGTAGACCCGTCCAGGATAGGAGAGTGGAGCCGCAGCCATGGGAGTCCGAGAAGGATCGCCAACGAAGAGCGAGGCAACACGTAGAAGGAGACTTCTTCTTTATGCAGCGCCCCTACATGGAGGGACAATGGCTTGGTGACAAACTGGATGGTGTCGCTAAGCAGCTCCCCGTTGATGGATGAGTTGACAAGCGGTTTCTCCAGCTTACCACTGGAAGCCGATATGCTTCACTAGAGCCTGGTGTATGAAGTTCCCGGCGGAGCCCGAGTCCAGAAACGTGATACCAGTCTCTGAGATGAATTGCACAGGCATCAACAGACGTGGAGAGGAGGAGGTTGCACCTAGGAATGCCTCTCCCACAGATCCTAGGTGCGGTGGTTTCCCGTAGGCTTGGGACGCTTGGGACAATTCCTCCGAAAATGCTCTGGGCTGCCCAAATAGAGGCACAAGTTTTTTGCCGTCGTTGGGCCAATTCTTGCTCAAAGAGGCGAGCCCGAGCAATCTGCATGGGCTCGTCGGTGGGTGTTGGCGACTGTGGCGCAGGAGGCGAGGTTGAGCTGACTGACGCTCTTGCCGAAGTTCTTCCTCCCGTTCAAGGAAATGTACGTCAATGCGGGTTGCTAACCGGATCAAGTCGCTGAGGGAAGACGGGAGGTCTCTAGCGGCCAAGACGTCCTTAATCAGCTTGAGAGCCCTTTTTTTGAAGGTAGCACACAGAGTGGCCTCGTTCCATGACAGTTCAGAGGCCAGAGTACTGAATTGTACCGCGTAGTCTCCTACAGACAGGTCCCCCTGGCGTAAGTTTAGGAGGGCTGTCTCAGCGGAGGATTCACGGACTGGTTCCTCGAAGGGCGTTGCGGAACTCACTGAGGAAACAACTGTAGATCCGCCGTCACTGGATCGTTTCTGTCCCCTAGGGGTACCCCCTGCCAGGGGCCCTTTCCCCGGGGAGGAGGCTGACCACGAACGCCACCTTCGCACGTTCAGACAAGAACTGATCAGTCATAAGCTCCAAGTGCATAGAGCATTGGGTGATGAACCCCCTGCAGAGCTTTGGGTCACCGTCGTACTTAGATGGGAGCGACAGGCGAAGTTTGGGACCCCTCAGCGCCGCGGGAACTATTGAGGCAGGAACAACGACAGGAGTCGGCGGAGGTTGCTGCTGCTGGACGGTGATAAGCTGCTGCACCATTGAGGAAAGTTGCTCAAGCTGCTGCGCTTGCTGCGCGATCTGTTGCGATTGCTTGACCACGATGGTGGTGATGTTGGCAACACTTGGCAGGACACCTTGGCGGGATCCATGGCCGGATCCTACTGTAACAGTCTGGTGGTGGATCCACTAGACCACCGCAGGCGATGGCATAAGCCCACACCAGGAGTGGAAAACTAAGTGGGTCCCCGGTATTCACCAGAGCCTGCCGCAAAGCGGGATGGTCTTGCTGCGGCGGAAGTCCACCAGGTCACTTCCACTGGCGGGGCTTGCCTGCGGTGGCGGCCAAGGGTACGAGGTACAGGAACGGCAGGCAGGCTCGTAGTCGGGGACAGGCAGGTGGTCAGGGCAGGCGGCACAGGTTCGTAGAATGTAGATACGCAGGAGGTCAGGACAGGCGGCTCTGGATCGTGGTTGGTAAACGTAGGCAGTCGGTCGGTACACGGAAAGACAAACAGGAACTCTTTAGACAGCTTTCTCCTAAGGAACATACACTAAGGATCCGGCGAGGGCCGCCAGGAAGAGGCCGGACTTAAATAGGAGCAGTGCCCAGCAATGACCAATTATCGGCGCACTGCCCCTTTAAATTGAAACTGCCCGGGGTGCGCGGCGCCCCCTGGGGCGGAGCCACGCGCGGGGGACAGAGCCCAGACAGAGCGGGGGGAGCGCGGCGGGTAAAGGGGAAGCTGGCAGGGGCCGGGACACAAGCGGACCCCGAACCCGACGTGCGGGACGGGGCTCCGCTGGGCATGGGCGCGCCTGCGACCTTGGACAGTGGTCGCAGGGGCTTCCGTGACAATCTCTAGTTATCTTACCTCTCTGTGGCTCTTTCAGGTCCTCTTAACTCCATCTCTGAGATCACTTCTAGCCTATTGTGCTATGGGACCAAAAGTGATGTTGGAACAGAAATAGCATCCGAGAAACTAAACCACTAGATCTGGAAGAACTGTGGAGAAGTACCTTAAGGCCTCGTTCACACGGCTTATTTTGCCGCGGATTGGCGCCGTACTGCGCGCCGGATTTGCGCTTCAGTACGGTGCCAATCCGACGGAGTCATTACGGTAATCCACTGCTCTCATAGAGAACAGTGGATTCTGTTTGCTCCTCCCCGCTCGGCGAATCCGCCGCGGGGGGAAAAAGTGACATGCACATTATTTACGGCGCGGCCGCGCCGTAGATAATGCAATGTCTATGGGGCCGGGGAGCGGCACAAATCCGTCGGGAATAAGCCGTGTGAACATGGCCTTACACTAAAAAAAAGCCTAAAAACTCAGTTTAGCATTAAGGCTACTGTTACACTTAAGTCCTTCCTGCCACATGGTCATAATTTTTTGGCTCATCATATTTTTTCCTCCTCTCTTTCCAAGAACCATAATATTTTTCCATCTATATAGACATATAAGGACTTGTTTTTTTGTGGGATAAGATGTGCTTTTTAGTGGTTCCATTGACCGTACCTAATAATATAATGGGGGACTGGAAAAAATGAGTTAAAAAGTGGGGTGAAGTGTGAAAAATAAATACTTGCGACAGTTTTGCAAAGATTTGTTTTTGTGCCCTTCACTCTTTGGTATAAATGATATGTTATCTGTACTCTACAGGTCAATGCAATTCCGTTAATAACAAATATATAGTTTTTTGTTATGTTTTAGCACTTAACATTTTTTTTACACTTATTAAGCTGAGTGAGGGTTAATTTTTGTGAACTGAAGTGTAGTTTTTATTGGTTCACAAAAAATAGCAAAACAGTCCTGTATATTCAAACTTCTTTTATATCAACAATTGAACTTCTTATACATCACCCATTACTCTCAGGGCATTAGTATGTTTTTTTAAATATAATAGAGGTAAAAACCTGTGATACAATGGTGATAGTCACTGCAATCTTTGCATCCGGTCATTGGAAATATACGAAAGTTCTTGCTAGTGTCCAATACTTATCAATAGCGCGGAGTTGTTTGCATCGAACGCCATGAGAACAGCCACACGCTCATCGGTGACGTTGCGGAGGAAATTCCTCCTTCCTCAGACAAGCATCATGGACTGCGTCCTCTCTGAAGGTGATGCGTAAGAAGTTGAATTGTTGATATAAAAGAAGTTTGAATATACAGGACTGTTTTGCTATTTTTTGTGAGTGTATAATTTAGGGTAAAGGAGAAAAGCACTTATACAGTGCTACCCTGTGGTTTGTGTAAAATCGTAAAGTGTACAGTATATGGTCCATTATCATGAATAGTTTTTATTTGTACCAGTTTGGGATACATGCTGTCTTTTGATAATTTTCTATTCCAATTTTTTCATGATATATGAATGACTAAAAAAATTTTAGCATTTGGATTTTTTACTACTACAGTTACTTATCATATGGGATAAGTGATATTATATTTTAATGGATCGCAATTTTACAGATGTGGTGATACCGATTAAGATTAACTTTTTGTATTCCTTCATTTGTAAAATAAAAAAAGGGACCTTTAATCCCTTACTGACATTGGATGTAGGTAATTGCAGCTAACACTTAGTGGTTACAGCACGGAAGGGCTCATAAAAATTGGAATAAATTTAATCAAAAAAGTTGCATGTATTCCAAACTAGTAGCAATAAAAAGTACTCTTCAAAAAAAAAAGCCCCCTCACTCAATTCTGTAGGTGTTAGTACAAAAAAGTTATTGGTGATTGGTTTTAGAAAATGGTTCCGCAGCACAAATTTCAAATTTTTTAGGGTGCGTTCACACGGCAATGGACAAATACCGGTTGGTTTATCCGACTGGTATTTGTCCGGTTTGTGTGCCGTGCACACGGCCGCGAGGGGGCGGCTTTCTCCGCAATGAGCGTAGAAAAGCCCACCCCCCTTCACATTCATTTGCACATATTCTATCCAAAAACTGGACGGAAGAGTATGCATGTAGAATATTTTGCAGGTGGAAAAACCACCAGGCGTAAAACCCGTGCAGTGGGGACTGCTTCACGGGTTTTCCATAGTAGCCTCATTTTCGGCTGTTTTTTCAGGCGGTCTGCAAAACCGCAAACCACCTGAAAAACCGGCCGCAAACTCGTGCCATGGGGACATGCCCTGATTGTACCAAAACATAACGGAATCCGTACAGGTTTGGTATTTCCAGATACAGATCAACCTGTAGAATACAGATAATACATAATTTTTACTGAAGAATAAACACCGTAAAAGCAAAACACCCACAAACATAGAGCACATATGGATTTTTTTTTCACATTTTCCGAGTATATTCTATGGTAATATGAATAACATCATTAGAAAGTACATCTTGTCCTGCAAAACAAAAGCCCTCATATGTCTACGTAGTTGAAAAAATTAAAAATTTATGGCTCTAGAAAGGCAAGGATGGAAAAACGAACATGAAAATAATAGGCCTCGGTGTTAAGGGGTTAAACATTTAATATTTTTCATTATTTGTGTTACTTTTCCAAACAGTCCCATAGGGTACTTGACCACTAGGGGGCGTGATTGCTTGTACACCCTTCTGTATTATAGATATAATGGCGGTTCTATTACTTCTTTCCTGAGGCTTGAAGCAAAAGAGGCGCTTAAATTAGGCTTTCAGCTGCCATGGTAACTGCTCAGCACCTCACAATCTCATTGTGGGGGCCAATCGGAGGAAGGTACAGTGTACACACTCTTCCTCATTCACTTGGAAGCTACAGCACCGATCATCGGGGCTCCTAAATGGTTAAATACTAGGGATCAGAGCTGGCTCCAATCCCTGCTGTTAGCAGTGGGTGTCAGCTTTAATAATTATCTGACTTCCCCTCATACCCTGTTTCCCCGAAAATAAGACAGTGTCTTATATTAAATTTTGCTCCTAAAGACGAGCTAAGACTTATTTTTAGGAGATTTTTTTTTTCTATGAACAATAATTCAATTTTATTGTTGAACAAAACATCAACATGTATTAATATACTGTAGTGATTTCATCACAAACATTAACATAAGCAACCAAACTCTGAATTGTATTAAAAAAAATGCACTATGTCTTATTTTCGGGGGTGTCTTATTTTGGGGGAAACAGAGTATGGAGCGAGCTCAGCGAGTGAGCTGGCACCATACCTCCTTACCAGTATGATGATGTAAGTTTACATTACATGTCAGTAAGGGGGTTGCAGTCATTTTTTTGATGATTTAAGTCAAAGTTCAATTTGGGCTTACCCAATTCTAAGCATTCAAATTTATAGTTGAGTCTGACCCAAATCCAAAGCACAATAGTAGTTAAAGCTATGCAAATAGTGAAAACTTTCACATCCAGTTCATCACATAGTAGTTATTAGGAGTGACAGATTTGTGTTGACACAAAGAAAAACTTTAATGTCAAAATTAATACTTTGCTATAATATTCTTTCAAGAAAATCTTGGTGCTGATCCCTCTATTCGGCAGTGAATTTGTGTCTTTCCATTAAATATCAGCATGAGACATAGTAAACAAACAGAAATCGTTTCAAGACCTGACGTGCAATTCTCTTTAGAGTTTATTAGTCTCTAGCATGCCCTAGTGGATTACACTGGATTGTAGATATCTTGGAGATCATATTGACAGTTATTCCTGTTTACAGAGTCACTGGTAAAAAGCTGAAGAGCATAAACTGACATGATATGACAAATGAAAGAGATGAAATGTTCAACTGCAGGTCTTCATTGAGTATAAGATGTCAAGTGAGCTTACAATGAGCATTCCCAGGAAAACATCCGTCTATGATGCTCTAATTAAAAAGTATAAACACAACCCAACACAGTGTGAGATCTCCGAGTTTGGTAGCAGTTAAAATAAACAGTGAGAAAATAAAGATAAAAACACAACACTTCAATGTGTACTGGTTATTATTTTAGCTTGTAACTGTATGAACAATAACTGTATGTTATTTTTTAATAACTTTTATGTTCTTTCATCTCCACTCACTTTGTCTGATAGACATAAACACCGCATAACTACTGTGATATAAAAACTAGTAGGCTGTGTGAGCTTAAAGCAAAATGGTCCTCAAGCTACAATTGTAATATGTTGCATAGATGTAATCAGAGCAGAACATTGCAAATTCACTAATATCAGTGCTTCTATTGCTGGTTTTTCTATTATACATCTTTGAAGCACATTGGTGAAAAGTTGTAGTTATTGATACATTAACAAACTTTATAACTTTCACTCGTATTTCCTGTTACAGCAAGTACAAAAGTTGAATGTTAGTTATCTGTATGTGTTGCATACATATTTACATGCACAGTACTGTGCAGATGTTTTAGGCAGGTGTGAAAAATTCTGCAAAGTCAGATTGCTTTCCAAAATAGAAGTGTTAATACAGTAGTCCTTCAAGTTACATTAGCCCCAGGATACAATATTTTCAACATGCAATGGCCGTTCCTGGGACACTGTATCTTAAAACCATACTCAACATACAATATCACAGACACTACTGATTTGTGGTTTATGTGATTGACTAAAAAATACATCCAGTTATCATGAACATTTAACTGGTAAAGCACCTATATTAGCAAAATGCATGCACTGATTAGAAGTCTAGTAGCGCCTCTCTACAGTACAGTGGGGTATTACCACTGTAGTTTGCTTTATATGTGTCAGGATTAGTGGCTCCTTTGAAAACCAGGTAAGGACCACAATTTCTTTTCTTCTTGTACATTGTTATAAATTGCATGATCCAAAGAAATTCCTGTCCTCAAAATAGATAGTAATCTACAGCTTCCAGCAGCTCTTTCTGACTGTTACTGTATATGTCAGGACTTGCTTTATCTATATTAGTGATCTGCTTCATTGTCCCTTAACTGTCCGTGTGCATTCTGTTGAGGGACATTTCAGAGCTTTGGAACCACTGACTAGTGTTCCATAGAGTTATGGTTTCAAGATACAATGATTCTCCTGGAACCAATTAATGTAGTATGTTGAGGGACTACTATAGATTATTTTTATCAGCTAATAAAATGCCAAATGAATGAACCAAAGAAAAATCTAAATCAAAATTTGATGTGAACACTTCAAAACAGCATCAATTCTTCTAGGAACACTTGACTTTTACACCAATTTTTGAAGAAACTTGGGAGGTTGTTCCAAACCTTTTTAAGAAATAACTGAAGATCTTCTGTGGATGGGACTTACTCAAATTCTTATGCCCCTTCATGTAAACCCAGAGAGACTCAATTATGTAAAAATCTGAGCTCTGTGGGGGACATATACTCACTTCCAGAACTACAAAGGTAAAGGGTGGGCACACCAAATTTTGATTTTATTTAGATTCACTTTTGTTCATTAACTTTGCATCTTGTTAAATCATAATAAAACTTCTATTTTTCTAAGCATTCTTACTTTACAAATTAATTTTCAAGCACTTTCAGGAGCCCAAAAAGAAAGGGGGTATTAAACAAAATATTAATTTGATTTAGATTTTGCTTTTGTTTATTCACTTTGTAGATTGTTAATTTATAATTTTGTTAATTAACAAAGGAGGGGGGGTCACATGAAATATTAATTTGATTCAAATTTCTAATTTGTTCATTCACTTTTCATGTTGTTAATTGATAATGTTGTTAATTAACAGAGGGGGGGTTCACACAAAATATTAATTTGATTAAAATTTCTCTTTTGTTCATTCACTTTGCATGTTGTTTATTGATAATGTTGTAATTAGCCATTATATTTTTTAAAGCCTTTTTACTTTGCAGCATTTTTTCACACTTCCTAAAACTTTTACAAGGTACAATAGATAGCAAAATAAAAAAAATTGTCCTCTAAAATATTTTTTTTTCTGTTGTACAAGGGCACAGCACAGTTCACATACATAATTTTGGAGCAACCAGATGAACTGCAATATCTGTTAGATTGGTCAATGGTTATTTACAAACACAGATATTTTGTTACAATAGATCCAGTTCCGTTCTTCTTTGACTTTTTTAATCTTGAGACTCTCACAGAAATTTCTCAGGCACGTTCTGTGGAAAATGTCAAAAACATTTCTCACTGTTTAAAGGGGTTTTATCATTTGAACTGTTCGTGCTCTTGAGCTGATTCTATGAGATAGAATTCAAAATCCAGGGACAAGTCTCTCCTCTCAGCGGGCGTGTCTCTCCTGACAGGAGGCGTGTCTCCCCTCACTGAAGAGCTGTGACATCATCATTCTGTGTGAGGCAGGGGAAGCAGAAGGTTGTCTGGAGAGGATAGCTCTACAGCTTCCTGCAGTGTTCTCATGTGTCTGCAGAGCCTTCAGCTTCAGGCATGTCTGGGGTGTTTCCGGTCTGGGGGCGTGTCCTAAAAGGCTGAATGAACTGTCAGTCAGCCAATCGCAGTGCAGGGGCAATGTCCAGGGGTAGGGTCCGACCAGGGTGTGTTCCAACTATCCAATCACAGGAAAAGGGGTGTGTCCCGAGTAGCAGCAGCAGAAATAGAAAACAGATTCACAGAAAAGCTCATATCTACTATACCAAGTGACTTAGGTAATGCAACCCAATTACAAGAGTGCTTATTTTTACTGTCCCCATAATCTGAGACATGATCTTTGTAGCGATACAACCGCTTTAACTATCTATGGTTAAAATATAACTTTTAATATTACATATAAAACACACTTTTCTATAAACATTTGTCCTATGACAGTATTATCCAGAATGGCCAACATACCACAAAGGGAAAGCAAAAGCAACAGGTGAAAAAGAAGGCTTAAGTGTCATTCAGTTGTTGATGCAGGGGACATAGTTTTCATAAAGAATAAGCACAAAATTATGATCACTCACGGTTTGTTGTCCAGTGATTCATCAGGTCATGCCTCGATTCTTGTGCATGTCCTTTTCTTCTTGGATCATTCCTGATGTATTCCAGGCTTTTGATAAACAAAGTAAGGAGAAAAACCTAGTGGATATACTGTAACTGTCCCTTATAGGTCTCTAGTAAGACCTTTAGTTTGATTAATGAGTAGTCAGTCTGACAAAGGCGGCCTCATAGAGGTTTATACCTAGTGTTCCTTATTCATACCATGTATCAATCATAGACTTACAATTACAAATCCCCCTTCAAAAAAGATAACCCTGAATCACGGCGCATTTCCTCCTTGTATAAAGAGCAACAGGGGTTCATCAGGGGATAAAGCCAGGCAGGATAAGAAAATTGATGTCAACCCTATCCATTGGTCTTTCACAGGTTCAGTATTACTAGTTTGCCATCTTCATATGGGTTACATTGATTATCATATATATGTGTTCCTGTGAGATGTATGTATTTATGTACTGTTGATGTTTATCTACTGCTGATCATGGATTAGGTGTTTAAATGTTATTTTGTGTGGGTAGGGATTTTTATCTTATCATGTTTTAATATATCTAATAAAATTTATATATTTTATTATTTTGTTGTGGGATGATTGTGTTTTTTTTTCAGAATGCCTGTAACAAGATGCTTATGAAATAATACGTTTTTAACCAAATTTTCAATAAAGCTGCTGTATTTATCTAAAAGAATCAATCTATCAAGATTTTTTTCATCTTGGATAATTTAAACTGGAGTTTGCTGGATCGCATCCTTTCAAGCATTCTGAAATACAAGAGAGAGCCTTTGCTTCACAGCCTCAGGATCCGTGCAGCCATAGTGATCGAGAGTCTCAGGTGAGCTGATTACAACACTTGTTGGGTTTGTGTTTGTTTGTGTTTTTTTGGTGTAAGTTTTGGATTGGTGGTTTCACAATCATCATTAACATTGTGATCTATTGTCCGGTTATAAAATAGGTGTTGTCTAAGTGCTACAATGCATAGAAAAAATGGGACATTACTTACTCAAAAAAACACTGAAATTTTTGGGGCATATTTACAGCTCAATGGCTGGACTAGACTGAACCCAGCAGCAGGCAGCTCTGTATGCTACCTGGGAAAAATTAACAGGTGCAGCAAATTGCTGAGAAGCAGCTCACATGTCCCACTGCTAGGGGAACAATTAGTGATAAAAAAAATGCAAATTAGTTTAATACCTGTTCACACCAGTATGCCGAAAAGCCACAGTATAATGCATGGGGAGATTGCACAAATGCAAATATACCAATAAAAACAACCACTCACATGCCCTCCATGCCTGAGGGGGGTGGTTGCTGGTATTACAGTTGCATATAAATAAGGCGATAAAGAAGGGTGTCATAAAAACAGATACGTGTGGTGCACCATGCTGGCTTACAACCTTTTAGTGACTCCCATACTATTAGATTAGGCGGGCTGCCCAGCACTTTCTGGGTGTCCAACACAAAACGCAGACACCCTCCGCTCCCCAGCACTGTTGGGCAGATAAAAAATATGACATACTGGAAATATATATATATATTTTTTTAATATGAGGTATTAGTTGGTAGAGGGGTCCCAATACGCAAGCTCGCAACTGGCGTCAATGGCATCAACGGTCTCTGGATATATATCTGTATATCTAGGGATGGTCTCCATACTAGTCCATTGTGGCTCAGATTTATCTTTTAGCTCATAGTAGATTAGATCTATCTCGTGCTAGTCCATTGTGGCTCTGACTTATCTGTTAGCTCATTGTAGCTTAGACCTATTTTGTTAGGCTATTGTAGCACTTGGTCTTGGTTGGGAACTTTTTTACTGGAATGAGAAACTTATTTATATCCCTCACTACCCATTTTAACCATAGATAATGTATCAGTGAAAAACTGTTTAAATCTTGGTAAAAAAAAATAAAATAAAATTCTATTTCCTAGAGAAGATTTGTCTTTGAGATATATTTGAGATGTTACATACAATTTACAATCCAGGTTTTAATTTGCATAGAAAACAACATTTTTAAATACACAATATCAGTTTTTTGGCAGACAAAATGTTACAATCAGAACAATTGGCCTTTTATACACATCATTTTAAGTTGGCCATACACTGAGGGTGTGTTCACAAAGGGTGGATTTACTGTGGATTTGAGCATGTAAAATCCATAGTATATTGCCGTAAGAGAAAAGTGAATACAATTTTCAGAAATCTTATCTACATGGTGCAGAAAAAATAGAACAATTGGCCTTTTATACACATTATTTTAAAATGGCCATACACTGAGGGTGTGTTCACAAAGGGTGGATTTACTGTGGATTTGAGCATGTAAAATCCATAATATATTGCGATAAGAGAAAAGTGAATACAATTTTCAGAATTCTTAGGGTGCTTTCACACGGTGCGTTTTTGATGCACTTTTTCAATGTGTTTTTTTGTGCAGGAAGCACAGCAATTAATGCTGTACATTACTACACAAAAATCGCGGTAATAACCGCAATTTTACCGTGAATTTACTGTGATTTTTACCGCGATTTTTGTGCAGCAATGTACAGCATTAATTGCAGTGCCTTCCTGCACAAAAAAAGCATCGAAAAACGCATTGAAAACGCACCAAAAACGCACTGTGTGAAAGCACCCTTATCAACATGGTGCAGAAAAAAATCCACCCAGAATCTGCATGGAAATTTCAAATTTACAGTACAGTATCTCTGTTTTAGGCACCAATCAATCCAAATTTTGCTAGCAATCATGGGACAATCATGGATCCAATCATAAGTCTTTTCCCAAACAGGAAAAAGAAAGTGTATACTGTAATTTAAAGGAAGTGATACAATATCTTTCTTTTGTCTTTAAAAAGCCTGGTGATTTGGTTGCCCAAAATTTCCACAAACACTAATAATCATCCAGGTACACACATTATTTAGTAATGGCCTGAAAGCTTTTAAGATTGGGGGATAAAACAAACTTGCTTGATGGAATTACATGCAATATGCTTGATAGAATGGTCAAAAGGGGGGTCAAAGGGAAATTAAATTTTTAGTAACCTTTACTTTTTTTTAAACATTTTAAATTGGGAAAAGGAGGGTTAGTTGGTGCCCAAACCTGGCGGGAAACCGAGGGCAAGATATGACATTTTACAGTTTATTGTTGGGCCCAAAACTTAGGAACACTTTACTTGCTAAAGGCCTTTCACATTTAGCAGGTCAAAGGGAAACATCCCAAACGGTTTGATTGCGTTCTGTTTTTAATTTGGAGGCACGGAGGGGGTTGTTTTTTGGCCCCAAATACTGCCCCAAAAAATAGGGCTGAAAACTTTTCTTTCATTAGGGTTTAACCCCAAAATTTTTTTAATAGAAAAACTATGGTTTCCGTCTCCGAAATTTTCGCGGGGGGGGGAAAAATTTGGACGTGTAAAAATTACCCTTTTGGGGGGATAGGGCCGCTGGATAATGAATTGTCTAGGGGGCCCATCGAGCTGCCCCCCCCCGCTGATGACACAGCCGAAATTTTGCGGGCGAAACCCTTTCTGAAATTAGGGACGGGGAATAAGCCTTTTAGTGAACATACCCTTTTGTCTTTTTGCCCTTTCCCCCAAGGTGGATGTTATGGATTCCTTTTAAATTTTAAAAAGGGTAAAGAGCTAAACAGTATCACTCACTGACCCTGCTTTAAAACCCGGGGCTCCGTCAAAAAACACTCCCCTTGGTGGGGGATAAACCTGAGGAGAAGGGTCTGATTGCACTAGGGGAGATCTTTTTTCTGCTCCCAGTTTCAGCGGGGGGGGAGGGGTTTACAGGGGAAAGAAAAATTTGTTGTTATTTTTTGTTGTTTTCCAATTTTCTTTTTAAAAAATTTAATTTGATTCTTAACCTTTTTTCCCCTTTCCTGTTTTTTAAAATCTAGTTCTTGAACCACGCCTGTCACACATTCAAAAACCCCTCTGCCCCATCAACACTCAGGAATCACGGGACATCCTACAGCCTCACTGCCCCAAATATTCCCCCATTCCTGTCTGGCTTAAATGTCAAAAACAATACAAAAAAGGGTTTTTCTAAACCCAATTTTGCCCTTATTGGCCCAGTTAAAATTGTACCCACCGAGTCAGACGGGGGGTTAGTTTTGGGCACATGCCTCAGACTCACTTTCTGTTAGCGGGGTTTCCCGGGTGTCCCTGAGCGTTGTGGGGGAAAAGTAAAAGTACCTTGCAGAGTTTCTCCACGCAAATTTCATGTAAAGGGACTTAACACCCCACCTTCCTGAACCAAACCAAAAATTTTTCACCTCGTCATCTAAAAAATTACTAAAAACCCAAAATGACTGTATTTCCCCACCCCCTCCTCGGGCCCTTTAAAGTCGGGGCCCCAGTCCTGACTTTTATGCTGCGGCCCGGGCCGTAAATTCAAAGAAAAAATTGACAGTATCCAGCAAAATCTATCAAAATTCCCAAGTAACCCCCTTCCTTGCCCCTACTTTTGTCCTTATTTCCCCTCTCAGCTTCAAAATTTCAATGACAGAAAAAAAAAGGCCCAGGTTTTCCCCTGTCTGATCGCCCCATTTCCTGCTCCAGTGACCCCTTTCCCCTACCACCTTTTTCAGTCCTTTTTCCCCAGTTGTCATCGTCCCAATCCCATCTGAAAAATTTCTTTTTTAAATGGGATTTTTCCCAATCTTCCTTTAAAACATGCCTTCATAACTATTTTACTAAAAAAGGGCCTTCTGGCCCCTTTTCCTCCATTTCCCTCCCTTTACGCCAGTCTTTTAACCCTGTTCTTTATCTCAAACTCGGGGAATGTTGGGTTTTCTACTCTATCTAATAAAATTACTAACTTTTTTTCTTGTTTTCCACTGAAAATCATGTTTCCACCCCTTTCACTAATAGAAACGTCTAGCTAAAGTCTCAAATGATCTCCTCAAAGTTTAAATTCAGGTCAATTATCATTGTTGCTTCTTTTGGGAAATTCTCTGCGGGCTTTTTGCACTTTTTGCCCCCTTTTCCTCAGCTGCTAGAAACATTGGCCTCCAGGATACCACTGTCCCTTGCTTCTCACCCTACTCTCTGCCCACTCTTCAGCGTTCATTTGCAGGTTTAAGATTCTACGCTTTCCTCTTCTCTTGTTGTTCGGGGTTTCAGGGATAAAGTTTTGTCCCCCTCTTTTTCTCTACACACCCCCCTTTGGGAAAACCTTTCAGAAAATTTTGGCTTCCTTTTCCATCTCCCATCCCAATGCCCAAAATATAATCTCTTTTTTTGGACACATCCGCCCGTTTCAAAAACCCCACCAGTAAAGTCTGTCCTCTGTCTCTTTTTTTTTTTTTATTTTTTATGTTTTTTTTAAACAGGAAAACAATAATAAAGGACATTTTGCACTGGGAAAAAGAATATCCCCTTATAAAACTTTCCCCTATGCTTTATAAAAAAAAAAAAAAAAAGGCATATTTTTCCCACCTCAATAGCCTTTTTTTCAAATTTTTCCCGACTAGCAGGTTTTAGGGCCGAAAGTAAAAAATTGAGAATTTGAACAAAAGCCCAATTTGAACTAAAACAAACCCCCCTCCCTGAATGTCCCACCCATTTGTGCACTTTTCCCCCCCCCTTTTAAAAACCTCCAATATCCCAGGTTCCCTAGGGGTCCCTTTTAAAACCATTCTAAAAGATAGTTCCCGTGTCCCTTAAAAGGGTTCTATCAAACCCTTTGGGATTTATTTAAGTTGATTGGCTTAGAAAAAAGGGGGGGATTCCATTCTTTAAGAACCTCGCCCCCAGTTTTTTTTTCATTAACTGCCTAAAGGTTTCTCCAGGTAAAAGGGAACTTGACGTAGAAAACCCTGAGTTCTGATTAGAGGGGAACAGACTTTTCAACCCGGGTTGCCTAAAGTATGCTTTTTTTCCCCGCCCACGGGGGGTGATATGAATCCCCTTTTTTTTAAACTGGGGCCCTTTCTCTTTTCCCCCTGTTAAAGACTCCCTGTGACATAATGAAATAACACCCCTTGTGGGTCGATTAAAATCGGGGCAATCCCAAGAAATTCTGCAATATTTGTTTTAATTTGCTGCTGGGAATTTGTTGATCGGGGGACTTTTGGCCAATGCAGGGGAAAAAAGGTACCTTTTCCCCCAAGTTTCAATTTCGGCCCTGAATGTCAAGTGCCCCAAAGGCCCTTTGGGTTTTTGAGGAATTTTGAACCCCAAAAGGGGCTTTGTGTAACAATCTAAATAGTATTTTCTCCCCACTTTTCCCCAAAAACTATGGCTTTTCGAAACATTTTGTTTTTCCCTTAAAATTTTATGTGACAGTTATTATCCCCAAATTTTTTTTTCCCCAAAACCCAAAGGCCGTCTACCAGCTTCCGTTCCCTTTTGGCCCAGAAATATTGAGTTAATGTCTAGATAGCAATTTTTCCCACCCCGTTATTTTTCGCCCAGCTCTGCAAACCCCCTTCGTTTCCCCCAGTGATGTAATGTGGGGACATGGGCAAAAGTTATTATTTGGGCTTAAAATTGAAAGTGTGATTGGGAGGGGACCCAAAGAAAATTTTTCCCCTTATTCCCCCCATTTAAGCGGGCGACCCCGGGGAAATTGCGTTTAACGGGGTCTCCCGGGCCCCTGATTCCCCCTTTTTCCCCCAAATTTTTTAAAAAATTTGTTTCCATTCCGGGAATGAAAAAAGGTAGACCCGGGGGGGAAAAGGAAAAATTAGAAATATACATAGGGCGCTTAAAAGCCCTCCTGTTTTTTGGCCGGGGGGGGGGGGGGGGGGGGGGGGGGGGGGTGGCTATTGTGTCTTCATAATTACACTACATTTAGCTTTTTTGGAGGGACCCTCAAAGGGGAGATGAAAATAAAGCCCCCCAGCCCTGCAGGGGAAAGGGTGAGTTGTGTTTCCCAATTCTTTGTTGGAGAATTTTCCCGTTTCCAGCAACCCAAACCCCCTCACAACTCCACATGGAAACAAAGGGTTATATAAACGAATTTTTGGAAGCTGTGCCCCCCCCTGCAGCCTATGCATGGAAAACTTTTCAAAGCTAAGGGCGCGACCCTTTTTCCCTTTCCCAGATGAACTTTCATGAAGGCTCGAGTAGCCTTTTTACATCAAAGTTTTTTTAGCAAAAGGGGTAGGGTTTTGCAAAAGATATAGTCCCCGGGCGAAGTTACCCTTTTGTTTTTTTTGGGACCCCTTCTATGATAGACGGGGGAAGTCTCTCCCCCCTCCCCAAATTTCTGTCAAGATTTTGGAGAATAATGAAGGGTTTTCCCAATTGATAGACAGAAGCCCCTCGGCCCAAATCTTGACCCCTAAGAAAAAACCAAAAAAGGAGCGCCCCAAACCTCCACCCCCAACTCCCGGGCGGGGAATTTTAAAATTTATTGGGCCCCAAAGGCAGAAGTTGAATTTCCCCCATTTTTTTTTAAAGGGCCTGAAAATTCTCCAAACTTTGTCAAAATCCCCTTTTTCCCCTTTTTCAATTGGAGGGGGTTGGGTTCATGAATAAAAAAATATCTCCGCAAAACATAGGATCTTCACTTTTTTGAAAACCGAGACCCCCTTTAAAATACCCCCGGGAGCCCCATAGTTTGCCCGCTAAGGGGCCCCGAGGGCAATGTCGAAGAGAAATAGGGGAAAAGGGGGCCATCCCTTGTCTAGCCTTTTTATAAAAAAAGGGGGAGAAGACGATCCCCCGGCCCGAAATATACCCTCGCTTTGGGGGGGGTTTTAAATACATCCCCAAAAAAAGAAATTTTCCCTAAAATCTCCCGAAAACCCCCTTTTTGGGTTAAACCCGGGGTTTCGGGCCAAACCCTCCAAGGGAACCCTTGTAAAGGTTTTTCCCCGGTTTTCTTAATACTAATAAAGGCGGTTTTCCCCTTTTTTGTTTGCCCCCTGTCAATTTAATCCTGGACTGTCAGGACTGTTCTAATTCTTGCCCCCAAAATCTTTTTTTATAAACCCCATTTGATGGGGGGCCTATCTTTTTTGGCCCAAATTTTTTCGCTTGGGTCTGATTGCTAAACCCTTAGGGGAAAATTTTTTATACCCGGGTTTTAATTTAAAGGAGATGGGGCGGGTTAAAAATTCCCCGCATTCTGGGGATCCTTCCCTTTTTTTTTGTACAACCCCTTTAAAATATGGGGCTGTACCCCCCAAAGGGGGAGCATCTTATTTTTTTTAATTACCCTCGTTGTGACCCTGTACTAAAAGTTGGGAGAGATTTCCCTTTTGGGGAAATTTTTTTATAGAAATTCCGAAAACCCTTTGGCCGGGTCCCTTGGCGGAGGGAAATTTTTTTTCAAGGCGACTTAATTTTCTTCATTTGTTCCTATTTAGTTTTTCATTAAATTTTCCCTAGAGAGTGTTTTAAACCCAATGTTCCCCGGGAAAAAAGATTCTCCTTTGGATATATAAAAAGTTAAATTGTATGAATATACCCTTTTTGTAATAGTTTTCCAAAAATTTTTTAATTGATTTTTTTGGGTCTCTTGAACACCCCCCGACCCCTCCTTCAAAGCTTTAAAAATACCGGGACTGACCCCCCTTTCCCTCACCGGGTTTCCCAAGATTTTTCCGGGACTTGTTCCCCATCTTAAAAAAAGACGACCTCAGCGGGGGGTTTCCCACCTTTAAAAGAGTTTAAATAGTTTTTCTGCGGGTAAAAAAGCCCCCCTTTGCTGTTGCCACCCCCTTTTAATCTCTTTTGAAGGATGATCTAAAAATTTAGTGTAAGAGCCCCCTTTAACGTATATATTTTTCAATTTGGGCCCTCATATTCTCTTCTTTCCCGCCGTATAGGCCATTATCCTTCCCTCCTAAACTGCCTTTCCTGAAACCCAAAAAGAGTCCGGGGTTTTTGTGTTTTGATAGAGAGGGGCGAATTTTTTCAAAAATTCGATTCGGCCCTTCCCCAAAATTTTTCCCGACAAAAAAAAATTTCCGGTCCAAATTACTTGGGCACAAAATCTTTTTAAAAAAAGCAGCTTTTTCCCGGGCTACACAGAGCCTCGGGGTGCTGTAGAAGGGTTGTCATGTTTAAAATTATGCAGGGGGATTTTGGGTTTTGGTCTTCATACAATGTTGTTTTTTTAAAAAAGCCACGCAGATGACTCCCCGCCGTCTTAAGAATCGCTTCACTAAAAAATTTGGGATTTAAAGGGGCAAAACTGCCCAAAAAATCAAGTGGGAATGTGCCTGAAAAAGTTTTTGCCAGCAAAAAGGGGAAAAAAAACGCTGAGAGTTTCGGGTGAAAACATTAGTGACAGAGTGGGGAGGTGACGGGGGCACCCCACAGCACATGAGGGGGAAATGGCACAATGCTTTCTGGAGGTGGCAAAAACAGGAACCCGGGGTTGGCACAATGACTGAGAGAGGAGGTATGGGCGCAAAAGAGGTCAGGCAGGGGGGAAAACAATGAATTTCTGGAGGGGGCCCAAAACAGTTTTGGGCCCCCGGGGTGGCCAATGATCCCGTGGGGAAAGGGTACGACAGCAACAGCATGAGATCGGCAGTGGCAAAAATAAATTTTTGGGGGCAGCAAAACTTAAAGGCCACAAGGCACAATAAACAAGGGGTGGGGGTCACGGGGGCCACTTTAATGGGGTCAGGCAGTGGCACAATGAAAATTCTGGAGGTGGCAAAACTTTTAAGGGGGGGGGGAGGGGGCCCAAATCACACGTGTGGAGGTCACGGCGGGCCAGCAGAAATGAGGTCGGGCGTGGCACAATGACATTCTGGAGGCGGCAAAACAGTTTTTGGGCCCACAGAGTGGCAAATACACAGTGTGGAGGTCAGGGCCAGCAGCAGTTGAGGTGGGCAGTGGCACAATGACATTCTGGAGGCGGCAAAAAAAAATTGGGCCCCACAGGTGGCACAATCACACTTGGTGGAAGGTCACGAAGAAAGCAGCATGAGATCGGGCAGGGGCCAATGACTTTCCCGGGAAATTTTGGAAAACAGGGGGGAAAGCCACAGAGTGGCAAAATTACTGAGAGGGGAAGGTCAGGTGGCAGACATGAGGTCGGGCCCAGGGGAACAATGACACAGTGTGGTTTGCCCGGAAACAGCAACAGCGCAGCGCATGAGGCCCTAGAGGGGGCAAATGACAGAGGGGTTGTGGGGTTGGGTGGCAATACCAGTCCCGGGAAAAGATGGTGGTAGGGTTTGGAAAAACCCTGTCAGCAGATTTGTGGCATCGGGCGGGGGGCCCCGGCATCAAAAATTAGGGGGTTTGAGGCAGGTAGTTTGAACCCAACTGACGGCCTAAGGAAAGGGTGTGTGGGAAACCCGGGCCGATCCACCCCCTGATTCATTTGACAAAGGCATCGTTCCACACCCCGGGGGACAAGCGGTTCCCCTTGGGGGGTAATGATGGCCCCCCCGCACTGAACCCCCCTTGATCCCACATACTGGGGGGGCGACCTTCTACTGCAAACTCGCAATTTGGGGCCCACAAAACCATTTTGGGCTCCCCCAGTATTTGGCGGATCTTCTAACTGAGATGGCAAAAGTGCTGCCCAAAGTGGGCCAAAACCTGTTGGTTCGGGGACTGCTCCAGGTCCGGGCCGCTGCGGGTTGGGGCGACTGCCCCCTCACTAGGCGGGTGAAGGAAGCAGTCACCCAGGGACTCAGACTTGGGTTTAATTAAGGAGCTGGTACTCGCCCTTCCCCCCCCCCTTTCCCCCACCCAGCCCGGGGTAGTAGGGTGAGCGTGGGGAAAACCCCCCGGGTCAGACCTGTCAGAGGAGGGAGGGATCCCGATATAGGCAGGGCCAAAAAAATTACGGAGGATTTCCCTATAGTATTTGAGTTTGCCCTTCCTTCAATATTTGGGGAAAAAGGCCCCCTTTTGGCCCGGTTTAAGCGGGGGCCCAAATAGGGGGGAGAGCCAGAAGTCATCCCTCCCGGGTTTGTAAATTTTTCGGCTGTCACTAGCGGGCCCAAAAAGCATGCGCGACCCCATTTTGCCCAAGGACCCGAGGGGCTCCCTGCCCCCAAATTTCCCCACTGTATACGGGGCACGGTGCTTGGGGGGTCCCGCCTCGTCTTCCTCATCTCCATCCACCCCTTCAGCTGCCCTGTTCCCCCTCTCTTGTCCCCCTGGGTAAAAAATTTCCCCACCCCCATTTAAACCCCAGACAATGCTTCCCCCCCAAGTCCTCCTCCCCTCCCCCTTTTTAAAGTCCCCCCCCGGTCAAACGAATGTAGTCCCCCGTCCCCCAGTCCCCTGCCCAGACAGATTTTTCAGCATCTGTTCCGGGACATAAAGCAGTGGAAGGGCCGTTATTAATCCCATAGCCCTGGGCAAATTTGACAAATAACGTGGCCCCCTCGGGGGGCCCTCAACAAACGGGGGTTGTCCGCAGGGCTCCCAAATGGCTGACATCAAAAGTTACACAGGGGAGTATTCTGTCTCCCCGGGGATTCATCAAAAATCTTTTAATGGCCTTTCTCTGTTCATCCCGTCGGCCAAAACAGGGCAGGGGGAAATTCCACCCGGGGGGAAACATGCATATCGGGAGTGTGTTGGGGGGGGCCCCGTTCGGGCCCCCTGCAACTCAAGGGGGGTGTTCCTGGTTTGTACGAAGGGAAAAAAAAGTGCTTTTCCCACAGTTTCCGGCCATTTTTCAAATGTTTTTGAAGACGGTGGAAGATTCCCGGGAAACCCTTTTTTCACAACCAATTGAACAGGGTGCCCCAGGCAGGGCGCAGGGAAACCATCCCCCCTCGGGGGAGGGGCGGACCCCAAAATTTTTTTCCCCCCAAATTGTCCGTCACCAGGGTTTCCCGTTTTCCCATTTGGGGCGGAAAAAGGGCCACACATCATTTTTTTGCTGCTTTGACACGGAGCATTTCCCCCCTGTGTGATTCGTTTCGCCGGGAAGCCATGGTAAACTGCGTGACCCCGTTTGTGCCCTACACAGGGGGGGTTTATGATGGAGCAGTAGTGGTGGAGGCTGAGAGGGTGGGGGTGGGGAAAAAGAGGGGGGGGCGGACATTGGCGAGGTCCCAAGCATTTGACAACGGGGGGGAGGGAAAAGCGGGCCCTCCTGCCCAAGGTTGTTGGTGTGCCTGGGCTGGAACCCACATTCCCCCAGGGGCCGAAAAGGACATGTAAGGCCCTGACCGTAGTTAAAAGCTCCGACCGGTCCGCGCTGCCTTTGCCCCTTTGGAAAAAACCCGGATAAGTAAAGGGGAACTGACCCACCTTCTTTTCCCTACATATTTATGAATTGCTGGGACTGCCCTTTTTTGGGAAAAAAAATTTCGGCTTTTTAAATCTCCCTCCGGCCCCGGCACAAGGGCCCTTAGTTCTCTGAATGGTGCAGAGTCCACCCTTTGGGAAAAGGGGGGAGGGCCCGCAATACCAACAATTGGACAGGGCACGGTCAGCTGCTGCACCTTAGGAAAGGGTTTGGGGCGCCCATACTGTTGGGGCTCCTTTTTCAAACCCCCTTGTTGAACGAATGCTGGCCCCATGGTAGCAAGGAGAGGAGCAACTGGGCCGGGAAAATGAGTCAAAAAAAAACAGCTCCCTTTTTGCAGAAAGGGGTTTGGGGGAGCCTTGACGGCCGCAAAAGGCATGGCGTGCCACTGGGGGCTGCTGTTTCTGTTTTTGCGGCGGCAGGAAGGACCACCACATCTGAGCCACGTTTCCCAGGCCCCCCGGATGGTGACGCGCCCTTGTTTGACGCGGGGTGGGCCAACGTTAGCCCCTGGCCCCGCTTTTACTTTCTGCTTTGGATTCTAAATTTTTTTCCCATATTAACTCCTCCGGTGTCTTAGCAAAGAAAATTGAACCACCCGAGGGATCGGGTTTTACCGCCAACGGTCCGCACTTTAGTGAACTGCCCCACCTGCCTCGCCCGAGCCCCCGTGCTTTTTTGTTGGACCTGCCCCTGTTTCCCGACGCGCAAACTGACGCCCCCCTTTCCCGACGTTTATGAAGCCCTTGCCCACCCGGCTCCCCGTTTCGGCGTTTACCTCATATCTATTTGTGTTTCTCGTCACTGGTGTCCTCATCACCCGGGCTTTTGGTTTTGCCGAGTGACCTTAAAAACATGGGGCCCCCCATGCCACCTTTTCCCCAAACTTATACTTTGGGGCCCCCCCCGTTCAAGAAGCAGGCGATATTGGCCCCATTTTTTCGCTGCCCAAATAGTGTGACTGGGCCCCCCTCCCAAAATTTTTCATCCTGCTTTTGTGGCGTAGCCCAGACCAAAATAGTAAACTTTGGGTGAGGGAAAACCCGGAAAGGGACAGAGGCGGGCCCCGGGGGGCAGGTGGGGCCCCTGAAACCCCCTCCCGGGGGCCCTGCCCCAATAATGGTTTTTGTCTGATGTTCCCACCGACTCTTGGGTGGGGTTGTCAGATGTCATCTGGGGGGGGGGAAAGACCCAGGCAACCAATTTTGAAAACCCCTTTGGGGTTTCTGAACAAAAAACGGGCTAGATGACAAACGGCATTTGGGGCCTCAACCCAGTGGGCCCCTGCTGCGATCCCCTTGCTGTGCTGCAACCTTTTGGGGCCTGTTCCAGGGGTGTTTGTGCCATGCCAAATCGGGAGGTGCAGAGCCTGCCAAACCTTTTTGTCGACTACGTTTGTTTCTAAAAAAGTACAACAATGTTTGATGATGTACGGGAAAGAAAATATACACCCTGTTTTTGACTCCCCAAAATTTAAACCCCGTAAAAGCTTGGGTTTAACCCCTTTGGGTATTAAATTTTGGGTCCACAAATGGCCAGGAAAAATTTTTTCTTGTATTGTGTCATTTAAAAAAAACTGTGTGTTTTACTAAATTAAAAACAAAAACGTAATAAGGCTGTGGGAAATCTAAAAAAATACTTTGAAAAAAGCAAGCATAGGTGGGACACGAAAGGGAATTGCCCTACAATTAATACAAATAACAGTGGCACACTAAAAACTAAATGAGCCCATAAAGGAATATAGGAATAATTGGAAATGATTTACTGCTAAGGAAAATATAAAAACCTGGGACTTTTAGTTTTACAGTTTTGATCAAAGATTGTATTAAGCCCCACCTCCCAAAACGTCAAGGGATCCCAGAGCGGGTGAGTCCCTACACTGAACATGCTACCTCACTAGGAGTTCAATTCAGACTGCAAAATTCACAGGGATTGGGGAGGAACTTGCAATTGGGTTAAACCTGCACTGGTTTAAAAAGAGCAGCTGAGTGCAGCAAGCCAATGAGATTGCCATTTCTCAAATAGACTTTCAAAACGTAATAATGCGCACTCACTGCCTCTTTTTAACCAGTGCAGGATAACCCAATTGCAAGTTCCTATCACTCCCGTGAAGTTGCAGTCTGAATGACTCCTAGTGAGGTAGCATGTTCAGTGTAGGGACTCACCTGCTCTGGGATCCCCTTGACGTTTTTGGGGGGTGAGCTTTAAAACAATCTTTGATCAAAAACTGTAAACTAAGAGTCCCAGGTTTTCATATTTTCCTTTGCAGTAATGCATTTCCAATATTCCTATATACCTTTATGTCTCATTTAGTTTTTAGTGTGCCACTGTTATTTGTATTAGATGTATCTATTGCCTTTCAGTGTGCACCTATGCTTGCGTTTTTCAAAAGTATATTTTAGATGTGCACAGCCTTATTACATTTGTAGTCTATTTGAGAAATGGGCAATCTCATTGGCTTGCTGCACTCACTGCCTCTTTTTAACCAGTGCAGGAAACCCAATTGCAAGTTCCTATCCACTCCCTGTGGGAAATTGCAGTCTGAATTGACTCCTAGTGAGGTAGCATGTTCAGTGTAGGGACTCACCTGCTCTGGGAACCCCTTGACGTGTTGGGAGGTGACTTTAAAAACAATCTTTGATCAAAAACTGTAAACTAAGATCCCAGGTTTTCATATTTTCCTTAGCAGTAATGCATTTCCAATATTCCTATATACCTTTAATCCATTTAGTTTTTAGGGCCACTTTTTTTTTTTTTAAAAAAAATGTAAAAGCACAAACAGGGCTTAATTCCCCCTTTGGGGACAGAATTGGGCTAAGGGAAAAAAAATTTACTATTTTGGCGTTGAAAAAGATGGTTTATTTTTGTCAGCACACCAGCAAAACAACGCTTAATTAACCCCTGGATGTAAATTGCGCAATAGAATTGAGCGCACAAAATAGTAGCTTTGTACGTGTTACAATTGCGTGTTTTTCTACGCCACACAACACGAGATACAGTTGTAATTAACCTTTGCTTTGAATTAGGCTACAGGAAAAATGTATATATTTTGGCGTGAAAAAGACGGTTTTTTTTTGTCAGCACACCAGCAAAACAACGCTTAATTAACCCCTGGATGTAATTGCGCAATAGAATTGAGCCCACAAAATAGTACTTTGTAGCTGTTACAATTGCGTTTTTTTCTACACCACACAACAAGAGATACAGTTTAATTAACCTTTGCTTGTGAATTAGGCTACGGGAAAAATTTATATATTTTGGCGTTGAAAAAGAGGGATTATTTTGTCAGCACACCAGCAAAACAACGTTTAATTAACCCCTGATGTAAATTGCGCAATAGAATTGAGCCGCACAAAATAGTAGCTTTGTAGCGTGTTACAATTGCGTGTTTTTCTACGCCACACAACAAGAGATACATTTGGGAATTAACCTTTGCTTGTGAATTAGGCGACAAGAAAAATTTATATATTTTTGCCGTTGAAAAAGACGGTTTATTTTTGTCAGCACACCACAAAACAAAAACTTAATTAACCCTGGATGTAAATTGCGCCAAAGAATTGAGCCGCAAAAAATAGTAGCTTTGTAGCGTGTTACAATTGTGTGTTTTCTACGCACCACAACAAGAAACAGTTGTAATTAACCTTTGCTTTGAATTAGGCTACGGGAAAAAAATGTATATATTTTGGCGTTGAAAAAGACGGTTTCTTGGGTCCAGCACACCAGCAAAACAGCGCTTAATTAATCCCTGGATGTAGATTGCGCCAAAGAATTGAGCGCACAAAATAGTAGCTTTGTATCGGTTTTACAATTGCGTTTTTCTACGCCACAAAACAAGAGATACGGTTGAAAATAACCTTTGCTTGTGAATTAGGCTACAGGAAAAATTTATATTTTTGGCGTTAAAAAAGACGGTTTCTTGGGTCAGCACACCAGCAAAACAACGTCTTAATTAACCCCCTGGATGTAAATTGGCAATAGAATTGAGCAGCCAAAAATGAAATGGTATTTGTATTGTAAAAATCTTGTTTCTTTAAAAGAATACAACAGGAACTGGCTTAGATCCCACTTGGATATTGAATGTATATGCAGCTGCAGAGGACGCACACTGGATTTCAGATCAATACCCCAAAAAATCAGAAATAGAACATTAAGAGAACAGTCTCTGAGACAAGCTGAGACACCCCACAGAAATCGCTATATAAAAAATCAATTCTTCAGTAAGAGCTATCAGCCGCGGCAGCACCTTCCCTGATGAGCACATTGAGAGGAGTGTGAGCTCCCGGCGTCGCGCCCGGACTTATATAGTGCGGTGACGTCACAGAATCCCGCCGGTCTCTGATTGGCTTCACCTCTGCACATGTCATGCAGGCTATGCCCTTCTTCCTCCCAGAGTGCTTTGCCCCATGTAGCGCCATGTGCTCGCAGCCATTTTATCAATCAAAAGCACACTTCATCCACCCGAAGTACCCCAAAGTTCGACTTCATTCCGAACCAAAGTTTTCCTGAAATTCTAAACGAATTCCACTTCGTTAGAATCAATTCGCCCATCTCTAGTTATGACTAACATTATCGTTTGCAAATTCCTCCCACCATCGCCTCAATAGTTCCCTAAAGTGATCATCACCTGCAAGGGTGTATGGAAAACGCCACAGTATGTTAGAGCCTTTCGGATGAACATCCCTCACTGACAGTATCAAAGGGGAGTATTCGGATATCACTAGGTCTCCTATCTCTATAGAACCCACCTGGCCCAAAAGTTGCCGGTTGGCCAAAAAATAGTCTAAACGGGACCAGAACAGGTGACAGGGGAAAAGTGTGTAAACTGTCTTTCCTGAGGGTTCATCAGCCTCCATATGTCCCCCAGCCTAGTAGAATCACTTAATTCGCTAATCAAGCTCGTGCCAGCTTTCCTCCCTGCCCTCGGGGACCCTGTACACTTTCTGTCCTCCCTCTCATACATCACACAATTGAAGTCGCCCCCTACTAAAATGTTCTGACCACTTTCTTTCTGAAATCTGAGTGTCCAGTTGGCGGAAGAACTCCTTATCCTTAGTGTTAGGTGCATATATATTAAAGAGATTCATTATTCCTACCGAGGTCTCGACCGTCACCCTCATACTCCTACCCTCTTTATCTGAATCCTGAGATATTATTTTGTAGGGGGTGTTTTTGTTGAAAAGCATTAATACTCCTGCTTTACCCTTCACTGCCCCTGTGCCTCTCACCTCCCCAACCCACAACTTCTTCATACGGCTAAAGTCCTTTTCCTCCAAATGCTCCAGGATACTATTCTGATGATTAGAGAAACCTGAACCTCGTCTGTAGACCCTAGATATTAGATGCCCTGTGCACAACTATCCCCCCCCTCCACGAACAAACAACAACCCACAAACTATTAACTACTAAAAACCTTAACAGATTACATCCTTCTACTTTAGAGAATTCTCTTTTTTCGAGCAATCTAACATGAGGCGAATCTCTGAACTCAGACTCTTCTTTCCCAAATTTCCTATCCTAAACCCCCTCTCGTTCCACCCTGTAGAATGGTTTGGATTGCCCCTTTCTTAACAATTGCCCAATAACGACCCAACCACCAGGGAACTGGTATTAAGCCGACCAACCGGGATATTGCCCCTGGCCCTCCCCCAGAGACTTCCTGCACATCATCGCCACTGTCGCGAATCCTATGTATCTAAGTCCCGAAACAGCAACACTAGAAGAATTTAAAAAAAAAAACAATGTGTCAACGTTTTCTCAGGGTCTGGAATTGACCCGAGCAAATGCTGGCTGCATCACTGTCCTGACTGGCCCTGGACTTGCTGGCGTTGCGTTGACTCCTCCTCTCCTTAGGATATTGTCCACGCTCTGAACGGGCCAGAGGATTTTTCTTTGCAATAAACCCCTCCAAGAACTCCTCAGCCTCCTCCGGGGTGTGACATAACACAGGGGGGCCATTATCCGGGAAAATCCTCAGGATGGCAGGAAACTGAAGGTTGAAGCGTATTTTTGTCTTTTGACCAGGGCCGTACAGATATTTGAGAAATGCTTTCTCTTCCTGGAGACCTCTAGGGAGTAGTCCGCAAAGAGCAGGAGTTTATCTCCTTTGTAAATCAGGGGAGCTTTGAGTGACCGGTATGCCTGTAATATTTGAGATTTCTCAGAATAGTCCAAGTACTTAACAATAACAGTCCTGGGTTTGTCAGGTGTCCCCTCAGTAGTTGATGTTTTCACCGGGCCAATTCTATGAGCTCTCTCCACCTCAAAGGAGTATGATAACTCAAGAAGCTCAGGAATCTCAACAGCACAGATTTTATGCAGGTTCTTAGCAGGTATATTTTCACTGAGCCCAATAATCCTTAAATTACTCCTGCGGGACCTGTTTTCTAGGTCTTCGACCTTATTCTGGAGGAAGTCTGTCTTTCAAGCTAGTCTTTCCAGAGTGCTCCTGACCCCCAAAATGTCATCCTCCAAGTCCCCAATTTGGGAGGCATGCAATGATATATCTTTGTGTAGTGCTGACACTGCAGCCGTCACTGCAGCTGTGACAGAAGCAGAAATAGTGGCTTCTAATGATGCCATAATGTCTGGTGCTAAAAGCTTTGCCACAGCCACCCCCATGGATTTGCATGACACCCCTAAGCCTGGGATCTTCTCCTCTAACCCTCCATATGCATCAGGGGGAGTATCTGTAGCTGCCTCTGAGTTCTGTGTCCCCATCATGGATCCCTGGGGCTCTCTCTGGGGGAGTTGGAAGTCTCTGACCTGATCATCCAGCAGTGGATCCATCTCAGGTAAAGCCGCTTCCTCCATTGCTGTTCCTGTGCCATGACCGCTTCTGCTGCCGCGTGGTGGTTCGGGCGCCATCTTAGCTACGATCCTTGCAGGGCTCTGAGGGGCTACTTCCGCACACGGACGTCCCCGCTGCCTCAGGAGTCCCCGTTCACTCACCGGAAGGTTTACGGGGGGGTAGAGGCACTGGACAGTGCCGTTCTATTTGCTGGTATATGGCGGGGGTGTCCCGTTCCGGATGACGCTGAGCGGGAGCTCCGACCGCAACTGCCTCACATGCGCGTGCCGGAACCGGAAGTCCTTGTCCTCTGTCTCTGACATCATGTCCTCTCTCTATCCTAAATTAAACCTCACTAAAACTGAACTTCTTGTTATCCCACTATCTACTAACCAACCCCACCTGGCTATTTCGGTTTCAGTGTGTGGTACCCCATAACTTCTATGCAGCAGGCCCACTGTCCTTGGGTTATACTAGATTTCTATCTGTCCTTCACTCCCTATATACAATCTCTTGCCCGCTCCTGTCATCTGCACCTCAAGAACCTCTCCAGAACCGGTCCTTTTCTCACTGTGGAAACAACTCAAACTCTCATTGTTGCTCTTATTCTTTCTCGTCTTGACTACTGTAACTTCTTGCTTATCAGTCTCCCTCTCTGTAAACTCTCCCCTCTCCAATCTGTCCTGAATGCAGCAGCCAAGCTCATTTTTCTTCCCAGCCGCTATACTGATGCTTCTACCATGGGTCAGTCACTGCATTGGCTGCCCATTCAGTACAGGATACAATATAAATGCCTCACTCTCGCCCATAAAACTCTCCACAGTGCTGCTCCTCCCTACATCTCCTCCCTCATCTCTGTCTACCACCCTACCCTTTCTCTCCGCTCTGCTGCTGATATCAAATTACTGGTCACAATCGTCCAAACCTCCCTTGCCCGTCTCCAAGATTTTTCACGTGCTGCATCAGTACTCTGGAATAAGCTACCCCGTACGATCAGGCAAACTCATAACCCTCATAGTTTTACGTGCACCCTGAGAATACATCTTCTTAGGCAGGCCTACCAAGATCCCTATTCGCTACACCTCCCCCCCACTTTGTCACTTCCTACACTTGGGCACTCAAAGGCAGTTACCTGTATATAGATGTACAGTCTACGTGGAAGGCTCATCCACTTTTAGTGTAAAGTCCCCTGTATTTATGTAACACGGCAGGACCAATATGTAAACTGAGCACTTCTCACCCTTCGTCTCACCCATACATCCTTATAGATTGTAAGCTCTTGCCAGCAGGGCCCTCACACTTTGTGTTTGATCTGTAAAGCTTTTTACTGTGAATTGTCTGGTTTGTCTGTACTTATACCCCCTAAATTGTAAAGTGCTGCCGAATATGTTGGCGCTATATAAAGATTATTATTATTATGTTTACATGACACACATTTCTGCTGAGACTGTTTTCTCGTGACACATTAAACTTTAGGTTAGCAATTAATTTTTGTTGTAACAATCCTTGTTTATTTGTGAAAAATATCAAAATATTGTGAAAATGTGAAAAAATTTGGAGGAAGCACTATTTGGCTTTTGGAACGCAGATTTTGGCGGGTGCCATGTTGCATTTGCAAAGCCCCCCAAGTACCAGAACTAGTGAAAACTTCCAGAAGTCACCCCATTTTGGATTCAACACCCTCAGGGATCTCATCTAGAGGTGTATTGTGCAATTTGGGTGCATGGGTGTTCCGCAGGCTTTTTTTAGCCTAAGGCTATGAAAATAAAAAAAATCTGAAGTTCCACCATTGTTTTTTGGGTTTTATTTTTACAGCGTTCGCTATGCATTATAAATGACAGGATAGATTTACTATGCCGGTCGGTGCAATTGCAATGATATAAATTTCATATAGTTTTTTATGCTTTGCTATTTTTACACAATAGAAATGGGTTTGTAAAAAACTGTGTTTTTATGTTGTCATAGTCTAACAGCCATAACTTTTTAATTTTCTATATATGGATCTGATTAAGGTCTTGTTTTTTGCAGGTTCAGTTGATGTTTTCATTGGTACCATTATGGGGTTTATATGACGCTTTGATCTGTTTTTATCAAGGTTTTTTGGAGGCAGAATGAGCAAAATACAGTAATCTTGGTTTTTATTTTTTATAGCGGTCACCGTGTAAGATAAATTACATGCTAGCTTTACTCAGCATGATGATATGATTACAATACGATTACAATACCCAATTTGTGAATTCTTTTTTATGTTTTACTGTTTTTACATAATAAAAACAATTTTATTTAGAAAAGAAACATGTTTTTGCCTCGCCATAGTATTAGAGCCATAACGGTTTTATTTTTCTGTATACAGAACTGTGTAGGGGCTTTTTTTTCCTGGCTTAAGTTGATGTTTTTATTGGTATCATTTTTGGGGGACACATGACTTTTGATCGTCTTTGAATCTGTTTTTGGAAGGCAATCTGAAGAAAATACAGTAATCCTGGTAGTGTTTTTTATTTTTATTTTTTACAGCGGTCACCATGCAGTACACTTGACATGTTAGTTTTACTCTTCTGGATGATACAATTGTGGTGATACCTAATTTACATTGTTTTTTAACATTGTATTGTGTAAAACAACATTTATGAATCGCTCTCTCACACACAGACGAAGCAAAATTAAACATTTTGGGCTACAAGTAAGAACAGGGCTGAGCCAGTTTTCTGGCGTCAAAAAGCTGTAGTAGACCTGTTCTACAGATGTATGTATATTCGCACTGCAAACTTTGGTGCGATATGCGCCAGATTGTTACTTATTAATTCGCCAAAGATTTTGGGCATTCGAGGTGCATCGCACCACATCTGTAAAATTAGACACATTTATGATTCTTTGACGCCAAACCTAGGCGCATAATAGTTAAAACAGCCAGACCAGGTTAAAGGTGGTGCCTGAGCCAGACTTGTCGTATTGGCACTAGACTGCGCCTGTTTGCATGACCTGCAGAAGGACAGGTTCATACATTCTGGTGCATTCTACGCTGCTTTAACGCTATTTAAAACTGAGCTGTCAGCGCCATCATTTATACACGTCGGCCTTTGGGTTTTTGTAAAAACAAGCAGGAAAAAAAAATAAGAGTGATATGTATGAACTTGGCACCGACTCGCTAGTTTTCTCTGGCTTTTTCTTAGAGTAGAAGACACCAGAATGTAGGAAAGTGTCGTATGTGGGTTCATAAATCTGGTGTGTGGTCTGCCTTGCATAGCATGTTTAAAAGTATCAATGTCTAGCACAGAATGCTCCAAGTGTTTTTGTACAACTGTTCATGCCTCTATACAACAGGGTTATGGCAGGTTTTTGGCTCAAAGCAAGTCATAAAACTGGTGCAGTCCCATTTATACATGTTGCCCTATGTTCCTTTATAACTATGTTATAGTGTTTTTAGACAAAAGGGGACTAAATAAATAAGTGTACAATAAATTAGACAGGACAGTTCTGTTGAGGTCTAGTAGCAGTCAGATATTGTCCAACCCTTCTGTGCTGTTATAGGTTTCAAAGGCTACCTTCTGCCAAAGCGTGCCCCGTCTTGTGTTTTCTACATGGTTGCACCAGCCACTTGTCTAAGATGCTCCATTAGCTTCAAAGTACAGGTGGGCAAGCACCATATCAGTTTAAATCCTTGTAACAATGGGGGTACAATCTTTTTAAAGAACTGAAAAATCAATAACAGCGATAATATCTTAATGGATTAATGTAAACAATACTTGATGTTTGGAGAGTAAATTGAATTCTAATCATCCTCATTGAGAGGAGTTCTGCCACACATAAACCTAAACTAGTTAAAGAGGTTTTCTCACTACAATGATTAGCTATCAGCATGTCGGGAAAGGTAAATAAAGACTTTTACTAAATTCATTGCTCTTTTGATATTGCCCAGGTCAGGAGATTTTATCTGCTCTGAGAGCACATAAGTGTCTCTAGGTTGCCGTCCATATCTCCCTTCCTGATGAGACAGAGAGCAGGCAGTGATGTCACCATGGTGGGACAGAGCAAAGTCTTTATCTCTAACAAGCAATTGTTTTCATAAATTGGAGGTCCTGTAGCTTTGTTTCCTACACATTTGGTGCCACATATATGACTGTCTAGGTCTAAAACTCCCTTTGTTGCCTATAGAAAACAATCAGGGTGCCCCTTTAATTTCATATAGTGCTCTGGAAAAATTAAAGGGGCATTGTGATTGGTTGCTATGGGCAACAAACTGAATTTTAGATTTAGACAGTTTTCATACATGTGGAACTAAATCTCTTGCATTATGCTAATCACTGCTCCAGAACCACCCACATCCTGACCAAGCAGTATGGGTATGAAGTTGCCTGTGACTCTGTGAAATAGCATGGTGAGAAAACCCAGCAGTTTTCTAAGAATCTTGGAAACCCCCAACTACCTAGGACTGCATTAAATTGAAAAATAAATCTGTACTCCCTTCACCATCACCGTTGGTGACAGTTGCCCGAGAGTTGCTTGGCAGTGGCTTCAAATGTATTGCTTAATTATTGGCCTCACGAGTCATGACTGACTGCAATTTTTGGATCAGGTGGACATCTAGTCATTCCTTCTTACTAGACTATTTCACATTCCGACTTTTGGACTTTTGAATATCGGTTTATAAAAAAAAATATATATTTTAAAATTCTGGTTTTATTTGTTTATGTAAAAAGTGTGAAAATTGTACAGTGAGTGAATAGGTTAAATACAAAAATGTCTAACTATTAAAGTGCGTTGCAAAAGTATTTGTCCCCCTTGAACTTGGATGAACAGCAGTTTTCAGCTCTTTCCACAGATTCTCGATTGGATTCAGGTCTGGACTTTGACTTGGCCATTCTAACACCTGGATACGTTTATTTGTGAACCATTCCATTGTAGATTTTGCTTTATGTTTGGGATCATTGTCTTGTTGGAAGATAAATCTCCGTCCCAGTCTCGGGTCTTTTGCAGACTCCAACAGGTTTACTTCCAGAATGGTCCTGCATTTGGCTCCATCCATCTTCCCATCAATTTTAACCATCTTTCCTGTCCCTGCTGAAGAAAAGCAGGCCCGAATCATTATGCTGCCACCACCATGTGTGACAGTGGGGAGGGTGTGTTCAGGTTGATGAGCTGTGTTGCTTTTATGCCAAACATATCGTTTTGCATTGTGGCCAAAAAGTTCGATTTTGGGTTCATCTGAGCAGAGCACCTTCTTCCACATGTTTGGTGTGTCCCAGGTGGCTTGTGGCAACCTTTAAATGACGCTTTTTATGGATATCTTTGAGAAATAGCTTTCTTCTTGCCACTCTTCCATAAAGGCCAGATTTGTGCAGTGTACGACTGATTGTTGTCCTATGGACAGACTCTCCCACCTCAGCTGTAGATCTCTGCAATTCATCCAGAGTGATCATGGGCCTCTTGGCTGCATCTCTGATCAGTCTTCTCCTTGTTTGAGATGAAAGTTTAGAGGGACGTCCGGGTCTTGGTAGATTTGCAGTGGTCTGATACTCCTTCCATTTCAATATGATCGCTTGCACAGTGCTCCTTGAGATGTTTATAGTTTGGGAAATCTTTTTGTATCCAAATCCAGCTTTAAACTTCTCCACAACAGTATCACGGACCTGCCTGGTGTGTTCCTTGGTCTTCATGATGCTCTCTGCGCTTTAAACAGCACCCTGAGACTATCACAGAGCAGTTGCATTTATACGGAGCCTTGATTACACACAGGTGGATTATATTTATCATCATCAGTCATTTAGGACAACATTGGATCATTCAGAGATCCTCACTGAACTTCTGGAGTGAGTTTGCTGCACTGAAAGTAAAGGGGCCGAATAATATTGCACGTCCCACTTTACAGGGTTTTTCTTTGTTTACAAAAGTTTAAAATATCCAATAAATATCGTTCCACTTCACAATTGTGTCCCACTTGTTGATTCTTCACAAAAAAATTAAAATTTTATATCTTTAGGTTTGAAGCCTGAAATGTGGCAAAAGGTAGAAAAGCTCATGGGTGCCGAATACTTTCGCAAGGCACTGTACGTTACCATAATATGATACCATAATTTGATAAAACAAAGCACTTACACAGAACAGAAAAAACCTTGGTTAGTACAACACAGAGACTGTGGCAAAGGTAAAAAGACTAAATATTTGGCAATATACAACATAGTGTACATGTGTTCTTAGTTTAATACATCCTGCCTGTGTTGTAATGACAAATATCCCGCATTCTGCACATTTTTGTTTCTGCTTCAAGATTCGTTTGATGATTAAGCCAAGTAAATAAATAAAAGGGGGAAACCAGATAAACTTACGGAAATGTTGGAAATGAAAAGATAGGGAAATAATGAAGTATTTATCTAAAATCTATCCATACTCTAGAATGGAATCATTGTTACAGTAAGAAAGATAACCAGGCTTATTTGGAAAGCTTATTGCAGTGGTGTTGAAAGATAAATATGCATATTTGAACCTTTTTATAGAGCCACATAAAGATCTAGGTAACAAGCACTAAACAACTGATTCAATTTTTATTTGTGCCAACGAAATGTAAGGCAAGTATATGAGCCAGAACTTACGACCTATTATGTAGAAAGCTTCAGGAGACTAAAAGTGATGAAATGAAAATTATATTTTTTATGCCTTGCAAAATTTGATCGTACCTGAGTTAGATACATTTGATTGAAAAAAGGAGACATCAGTTTATAGCACAAAATATATTTAAGGACCCCATGGACTACAGCCACAGATTATTTGGGGTTTGTTTACATAAGTGTACTTCAAAAGTTTTAACCCATATTTTCAAGACAAAAAAAGGTATTGATCCTTTTGCTTGAACTCAATCTTAACATCATCAAAAAGTAAAGAGGTTATGAGCCAAAAATATTTAAATGGAGCAGCACTTTTCTAATAATAGTACGTTATATAGTACCAGTTGATGTAAAAACAGAGTAGCTAGTTCACCCCTGCTTCAAATAACTTTCTGTACCACTGCACAAATTCAGATCCAAGAACCGTACAGACCAGAAAAAAGGGAAGGTGCAACACTGCAGATTGTTATAAGAAAGAGAAAAACTGCGAGAGTATTAGAAATAAGTCAGTAAAAAGTTCAAGCACTGTGACACAGAGAAAAGAATCACGCTTACCTGTTTAAAACGACGAACCCATTCTTAGTCATAGTATTTGAGACACTATGATTAAGAATAGGATTAACCTACATTAATGGCAAATTAAAGAATTTTAGGTCTTAGAATGCAGCAGCATATGAAATCTTTTTTTCACAAAACATTTTTATTGTTCAAAAGAACTAAAAAGAATACTTACATAGTCGAGTCACAATATTGTATTGTGACTAAAATCTGTCCACTACTAATATATCCTTATATACATATGTATGCTGACCCTTTTCTCTGTGCCACTACTTCTACCACTTGTTACGGTTCATGCCGTGGCACCAATGTGGAGCCATGGGCATGTGAGGGTTCTGGCCGCTGCTGCTGCGGCGGCGTCATCCAGTGTCACCGCTACAAGTTACTCACCTGTCCCAGCTCCTGTCTGTTCTGTGGTGCCGACGGCAGTCCTTGCCGGTAGATACAAGTGTGTCATTCTTCCTCCGGCTCTATGGTGTCCAGTGTGCGCATGTGCCCCACGTAGGGGCACACACGCGGCATTGTTCTGTATTTAAAGGGACAGTGACCCCTGGCAACTTAAAGAACTTCCTGCCCTTGCTCCTAGTTAGTTCATTGGTGTCATTCCTTAGAACTGGATCCCTGTCTGCTGTGCTCTTGCTGATGTAACCCTCATGTTTTCAGTGTTCCTGGTAATCTTGCATTAACCCTGCGCTATCCAGCGCACCTGTTCCCTGTTGTATCTGACATTGTGTTGATCTGCTACTGCCTGCTGTTATCTGCTGTTGTACCAAGTCTGCTACCTACCTGGGACCCTGCTACCTGTCTACGGCTATACTCTACTGTGACCTGTCATCGCTACCACTGTCCAGTGTCCCTGTCCCGCACTTCGGCTACCACCGTAAGTATCACCATCTGCACTTGTGGTGGCCCAGTGGATCCGCATACCCAGCGTTTCTAACCACCTACATTAGAAAACATGAAACCACTGCTCCGACATCAGTTTGCCATTTTTTCTAGCTCTCTCATCTCATTAACCTTCACTAACCTTCATTAACCTTCACTCGTCTCTTCTTTTTGTCACTCTAGTCTTGTCTTTTTCCTCCCTTTCTCTTTTCACTTCCCCTCCCTTCTTATCTTGTCTCTTCATGTTTCACTAACTTATTGTGCCATGGCATTACCATTCGTTATTAATAACTGTACATTGTCACGTCAGAGGAGGTGCATTGGGCCCTGACTGCCACCCAGCCCATTGTCCCTGCCTACTTGGCATGCTGCCCTAGGAGGCAAACCCCAACTGGACAACAGCCCCTACACTGCTAAGTGCAGGGCCGTCAGGGAAACTCAGTGTCAAACAGTTCAGGTCGGTAACAGTCTGCAGAGCTGTCACTCCTGGCTCAGGAACCACACCTCTCCCAGGGTGTGGTCAGGCCAGACCTATTAACCCTCGCAGGTCATTGCGTTAAACGGATGGTAGGCTGCCCAGACGAACATATCCTGACATACATATCTTCAAATTTTTAGATTATGCCTGAGGAAGGCCTATGGTAGGCCAAAGCATTGAGATCGCTAGGGAGTTTAATACAATATAGAAAATATTATTATCTGTTTTTCCTGATACACTGACCATTGTACAACCCTGTGGAAATTTGTTTATTTGTCTGCATTATTTTAGATGCGTCATTGCATCTCAAAGGTGTGTTATATATTTACTACAGCCAAAAGCCAAGAAAAAATTATACTCACCTACCTGTGGTTTGATCACTAGCCCTCCCAGGTCTTCTGTTACATTATTGTCACTTCGGAAAGGTCATGTCACCGTTGTAGCCGCCAATTGACTATAACTGTCTTGTGCCTCTCATTTACATCACCGTTCAGAAGTGAATTGCTCTGAATGGTGATGACCACTACAGTCAATCAGCGAATGCAATGGTGACACACCCTGCAGAAGAAGACAGAAGGTAGATAGCCCCCGGGTGGGCCAACACAGGAAACGGGCACCAGAGATAGATTAGTATAACTTTTTTTTGTTTTAAAGGGGACCCCTAAAGCCTTATGCCAATATAAATTAGACTTCTCAGTTATATACATTGTGCTCAGAAAGTCACTGTGCATGTGTCCACCCCAATTAATAACTGCCAAGAGTGACTCATCCCACAAAAAATAAGCACTTATGAGACTACATTAATGAAAAAAATAAAATAAAATTATACTGTATGTCGCAGAATGTGGCAACATTAAAAGGGTTTTTGCACTACAAACATACACTTTCAACATGAAGAGACAGGTGATTGAAGACTTTTTCTAAATACCCAGGTCTATTAATTTTATTTTAGTGATGAAATAAGAGAGATTTTATGTGCTCTAAGTGCACACAGGTTTCTATGGTTACTAGACCATAACTCTGTTATTTGTTTAGAGTAAAGAGCAGGGAGTGATGTCACTATGGATGGACAGAGTTCATTCACTCACTATGGAGAAAACAGATTATCTCTAACAAGCTTCTGTTTACAGATAAGCAATTATTTTCAGTCCTCTCAGCAAATGTACCTTTGGTTTACTGAAGAATAGCTCTCCCCACTTGTCAGTGTAACTGCTCATCTAGTTACAGAGAAGCTAAATATGCTAATCACTGCTACAGAACCACCTACAGCTTAAGGAGACAGAGTGATTATAAGGCTGTGTCCACACGACAAAGGGCAAAATACTTGTTGGATTCTGAATCCTAAAACCTCAGTGTCTGACAAGTATTTGAGCAGGTTTTTTTACACAAAAACGCAAGGATTTTTAATTCGGTTTTTGTTCTTTGCCCGGTTTTTGGTGCGGTTTCAAGATTCAGTTTTTCATTATAGAGCACTATTGAGTTTTGGACTGTGTGGACTTAAGTAAAATTTTCTATTGGGGTATATGGGGATGTTTTTACAGTCTATTCTTGACAATTTTCAACATCTGAATGTATCGATCCGGTGGTGTCAGAGGGCACTGACCCGTCGATCATTGGTATGAGGGGGATTCTTTGGGCCCCTGCGAGCGTGGATGGTATAACTCGCAGGGATAACCAAAGTGCAGGATGGGATAGCCGATGCTGGAACGGACCACAGGGCAACGCAGGTATAGCTGTAGACAGGTAGAGCAGTCCCAGGAGAGTAATAGGTGTTGTACAACTACAGGTAGACAGCAGGGATATAGCTAACTGGTGCAGCGGCAGATATTCAACAGCGCACAGGGTAACGCAGGTAGCGTACAGGAACGTAGATACAGCAGCAACACAGAAGCCAAGGGGTCAAGCTCTATGTAAGGCAAACACAACAACGAACTGACCAGGAGCAAAGGGAGGAAGTTCCTTATATACAACTGAGGTCAGGGGTTAATTACCAGAAATTGGGACACTGTCCCTTTAAATGTTCGTGCACTGCCGCGCAAACAAGGTGCGGCACCCAGAGCGGACGAGAGCGAGCAGGAGCGAGTGCCGGTGAGTAGGTGCTGTCGGCGGATGCCACTGCAGGGACAGGTAAGGCAGGGGCACGACCGCAGACTGAGTCAGCAGCCGCGGCGTGCACCGTGACACTGAATCTGCATCAAACCAACTATAATCCCTTGCCGTGCAGATGTATCCTAAGACTCAGTGAAACAGCTTGGTCCGAAAACTCCATCTGGTATCACTATGTTCATCCTAGAGTTCATTTGTTATTTTTACCACATAGTAAACACCAGAGAAAAAAATACATTATCTGTATTGCTGTTACAAATGCAAGTGGTTCCATAGAAACCAAGCTAATTTAAGACTCTTGGATGCATGAATAATCTTCATGCATCATATGTCCTGCAGGAAGGAATACTGGGGATGTCACAGGATATTGTTGTAGGTCTTAAACTAAGTAGTCAGCCAACTGCTTCTAAGGATATCGTCATGAATTAAAAGAGGTATTGACTCATAAGACAGAGACATGTAATGGTAGAAGATGGGTATATGTGGATCCTCTGGGTCACCGCAAGAGATGAAAATGCAAATCATGTCAGTGAGTGGAGTCATAGAGGCCCTCAGTCTTTACCAGACCCTGCCATAAGGCTGGACGGACTTAGCTGTGGGGAACCCCCATGTCGCTACCCCTTACATGGCTTCTCAAGGTGACAACCAAAGTGACGGACATAAGACTGGAATAGGCAGAGGTGACAGGTCACAGGCAGGTAACAACCAAGGACAGATAGCAGAGTCCCAGGCAGGTAGCAGACTGGTGTACTGGCAGGTAACGCAGGAACCAGGACATCACAAACACAGGTAACAGGCAGCAACCAGAGGTCAGGATCAATGTAGAGACAACATCAAACATCAACAAACTGACCCAGAGCACAGGCAGGAAGTTCCTAAAATCCCAGGTGGTGAAAAGTCAATGGCCTGATCATTGAGGGCAGGTGAGTACACGCCGGAAGAGTGGGAAAGGGCCACTACAGGAACACGGGCACGTTCTAGAGGGTCTAGAGGAGGAGGGACCACAGCGTGAACAATGACAAGGCATAAATAGGATATTACCACTCTACAAAGATTTGGTGCAGCCCTTATAGAATATGCAATTCACTTATGGGTAAGATGGCCTGGAATTGGAGAAAGTACAGACAAATGTACAGCTCTGGAACCAATGGCGTTTTAAAATAAATAATAATAATAGAGACACGCAACTGAACTGACAAGAAGCATGCAGGACCTAAATGGTTAAAAATATGTCATTTATTTAGTCTTCAAAACAGAGATATGATTACCTTGTATAAAAAAATAAATAGTCTGTACAAATATTGTGGTAAAAAGCTGTTTCATTTAAAACCCCTCAAAAAGACAAAGTGTAATACCAGAGGCGACAAGCCCATGAGAACTGTGAATTTGTGGAATAGCCATCTCAGGAGCTAGTCACAGCAGGAGCAGTTGAGGGCTTCAAAGTAGGTTGAGACCATTACTTAAAACAAAATGACATTTATGTAGACGCATACATTTCTTGTTTTGAATGCTGATCCAGTCTGATCGCCGCTTGTTGTCAAAAGGGAATTATTTCCTTTTTAGGGCAGATTACTTTGTTGTGTGGGTTTCTTACCCTCCTCTAGATCAATAATAAGGGAAACAAAATGTTAAGGTTACTCTTACCCCTCCCCTTCAACTATATCGTCTCTCTCTAGATATGCCATACATGTTTGAGAATTGAATAACCCTTTAATGATTCTTAGCAAAGGATGTTAGAGCTACATGTATTTTGTTCTGCATACAAGCTTGGGATACAACAGAGATTTTAAATGGCTGATGAAGCCAATTTTGTTGACCTTTGGTTCTTTTTTGTGACGTGATCACAGACGATAACAAAGACCGATAAATTTAAAAGCTTATGTACTGGAGTTGATTTTTGGGGTTCCACCAGTGTAGTGGATTATTGGGGCCCACCCTACAGCTACTGTACATGTCTTTATATACTGAACATGACTCTTTCACTTTTTCATTTTTGTTTTAGCTGCTACCTTAGTGAACCATAGTGTACAGCTTGTCTCTAGGGAATACAACCAGTGTCGAGAGCTCCTTAGTCCTGGCCAGACATGTCCAGACATCACCTCTCCTCTCAGACATCTACTGTCAGTTTCACCACAGCTTAGTACTGCTGAACGACTGTTCAACCCCACGAGATGTCATTCTACTCCGGTCTTCTTTACTTCTTAGTAATTAGTCAAACAGTACAAATAAATAAAAGGAAACAAAAAACCTCAATCAGATATGTGCATTGATAAAGAAGAAAAACTGGTTTCTGTTGGAATTTGAACCTCGGAATACTTTACTAAAAGACTCAAGTGCTAACCACTCAGCTACGTTATAGCTACTCACAGCTCTTTACATAAATAGCCCTTTGCTTGACTGTGGGGAAAGGCATGGTGATGTCAAGACTGCTGGGTCACATGATATGCAGTTCAAACAAATCATACACACCCCCTATTGAACACACTGAAAACTGAAGCAGGACAAACCAGGAATGAAATGCCTTTGTGGTAATACCCCTTTAAAGTAGTTTTCTAACCTTTTCAGGCTGTGAGTGGTTTAATAGGAGTGCTTAACACATTAGCTTCTCTGTAACTAGCTGAGACGTTACAAAGACTTAAGTGCAGAAGATTTAATTTTCAGTAAAAAAAAAAGCTACAAGTGCACTGAGGAGTGAAAAAAATTGCTTATCTGTAAACAAAAGTTAACCATGTTAAAAAAATTTGTCTTCTCTGAGAGTGAGCTCGACCAATGGTGACATCACTCCCTGCTCTCTGTCTAATCAGGCAGTAAAGATATGGATGTAACCAGAGAAAGCTGTGTGCACTCAGAGCAGATAAAATCTCTTTTTTCTCCTTACCAAGGTCTAATCAATAGACTAATGTGTTTTGAAAAAGTCTACAATTACCTGTCCCTACATGTTGAAAGCTAATCTTTGTAGTGAGAAAATATTTAATACTAGCATAATTATAGTCATAACTGTGTATGATATGAACTTTGTACTAATCAAGAAAATTATCTATGATGTTTATTTTCTACCATACATGTTTTGCATATTCTAATATTGTGGCAGCTGAAGGTTTTTTTTTATTTTTTTAATCTGATCTAAATATTGGTATATTTTCATTTCAAAAACCTCACTCTCCAAAACAAAACAAAAAAAGTATAAAATAGCAAAAGCCATATGGAATCTCTCCCTGAGTCAATTTCAGAACATGTACAATGAATCGTAGCATGGATTAATCCTGAATGTAAGGCTGAGATGAGGACTGACCTTGGATTTTACAACAGTGCCTAAAGCTCTGGCAAGTAAACATCGCTCTACCAGCCAAACACACCAAGCTGAAACACAAATGCAAATGATGTGTTCAATATTTAATGTAACAAAAGCCTCACTACATGACTTTAATATGGAAATCTTTGTAATGTAGGCACATAGCAAAACGTATTAGAATATAGTGCAGGTTTGTTTCGTAATTAGGACACAGATAAAAAGATTTCTTGTGATTTTCTTCACATAATCTAGTTTTTATCTCTTATATTGATTGCTCTATATGTATGCCAATAAAACACCGTTACACCATTGTTGTGTGTTTAATCTCATTATGACCTAGATTTGTCAAAGGGAGCAATCATGCAAATAAGAGCTAATCTAGTTCCTCATCTACATTGCCAAAAAAAGGTTTGTTCCTAACAGATATCCGGTAATGTTTCTAAAATGAAGTAATGTTTGTAACGGCTGGAATAGTGGATCCGATGTACCACTGCAGGCGATGGTGTAATCCGCACCAGGGAGCAGAGTCTAAGAGGCCATTGGTTTTCACCAGAGCCCGCCGCAAAACTGGTTGGACTTGATGCGGCAAGCGGACCCACATGTCACTACCCCTACGGGAGCGCATGATCGAGCCAGTGGAGGAGCGCAGACAAGCAGGAGCACGCCTAGGTGAAGACTTGCCTGCAGAACGAGCACCTGTCCCTGGCGGTGTGCGGGGGGAGGAGACATGGGTGCGCCATCGGCCCGACATGCGGGCTGCAGAGCTGCCCATGACAGAACTGCCCCTTAGGCCTCCCCCACTTTTTAGGCAGAAGAAACCTGCGAACAAGATCCCGATCTAAGAAATTGGCCTCCAGCTCCCAGGACCTCTCTTCAGGCCTGAACCCCTTCCATTCGATAAGGAAGAACCGTTTTCCCCTGATGGTTTTCATGGCCAGGATATCCTTCACCTCAAAGATATCAGGAGAGTCCGCTACTGGAGGAGGAGAGACATCCTGCCGGGAAAACTAGTCGAGGACCAGAGGCTTAAGGAGGGAGACATGGAAGGAGTTCAGGATACGGAGAGACATATGCAGACAGAGCTTGTAAGCCACAGAGTTAATTTGTTGAAGGACCTTGAAAGGACCCAGTAACTGGGGACCCAACCTGTAGCTGGGGATCCTTAAGCACACATACTTGGCAGACAACCAAACCATGTCACCTGGAGAGAAGGTTGGGGAAGTTCTCCTCTTCTTGTCTGCCTGAGTTTTTATACGGGAAGAAGGCTGCAGTAAGGACCGTCGAGTTTCCTGCCAGATGGCCATGACATCTCATACTTGATCATCTACAGGAAGGACTTCAGAAGAAACAGGCAGAAGGAGGAGGGGCGAGGGGGGCGGCCATAGACATTAAAGAACAGGGAGGCTCCGGCTGCATCATAGTCCCGGTTGTTGTATGGAAATTCTGCCCAAGGTAGCAAGTTGGACCAGTCATCCTGTCATGCAGAAACAAAGTGGCGTAGATAGTTTCCTAGAATTTGGTGTGCCCTTCCATTCATCACCTTCATGAATTCGGATCAAATTGTAGGCCCCTCGCAGATCGAGTTTAGTGAAGATTCTGGCTTCACGCAGGTGATCATATAGTTTGGATATCAGAGGCAAAGGTAACAATACTTCACCATGATTTTATTGAGATCCCAATAGTCGATACAGGGGTGAAGGAAGCCGTCCTTTTTCTCCACAAAAAAAGAACACGGCACCAGCTGGCGAAGAAGATTTGTGGATGAATCCTTTCTGGAGTTTCTCCTTTATATAGGCCGCCTGAGTCTCGGGTGCAAAGGGGAGATACTGCCATGAGGAGGAGAAGTGCCAGGCAGCAGGTCAATGGAACAATCATAGGCACAGTGTGGTGGAAGGGTCTCAGCCTGTCTCTCGCAAAAGACGTCTGCATACTCCTGATATGAGTAAGGCAGCCCTCGTAGAGGGATAGATGACATCAGGGGAGAAGTGTAACACACAGGATGTGGTACCGCAAGACACCAGATATCACAGGCTTGTCCCCAACGTATGACTTCACCTGTTTGCCAGTTGAGCATCGTAGCGTGATGCTGTAGCCAAGGAAGACTGAGAAGAATAGTGGAGGAAAAGCAATGAACTCGACTTTATGCAACACCCCCACTTGAAGACTCAGGGGTTCAGTGGAACTGTATAGAGTCCTTCAGGCGTTCTCCATTGATACAAAAGATAATCAGAGGCTTGACAAGCCAGACCACCGGGAGACTATGCTGATGTACCAACGAGGCATCAATGAAGGTCCCGGCGGGACCAGAATCCATGAAGGCGGAGGACTGGAACATGACATCAGACTGGGATCAAAGCTGGACCAGTATAGGAAGACGTAGAAAGGAATTATTTACACCTAGGGACACCTCTCCCATGTAGCTTATGTGTGTGCGTTACCAGGATGCTGTGGGCGTTGAGGGCAACTCCTGCAGAAATGCTCAGGACAATAGAGGCACAAATTTCCTTCAAGTTGACTGGACCATTCTTGCTGAGTCAGGTGGGCTCTGTCAACTCGCAGAGGTTTCTTCGTCAGGAGGCAGCGAAGGAGGCAGTGGAGGCCTTTGAAACACCGAGCCAGATGGGGGAGATGGTGCCACCAGACCAGTTCACATTCTAGACTAAGTTCTTCCTGTCTCTTGGTTAAGCGCATGTCTATACTGGTGGCCAAGTGCAGGCCCGGACTGCTGACCAGTGTTTCCCCCCGGTGGGCCCCGAGTCCCGGCGCTGGTCAGGGGCCACAATGGTCGCATCAGCGACCGGACCCCGTAGCAGGGACCCTACAGGCCCCCCTCGCCACACGACTGCATGACCGGGTCACAGACCCAGCCATGCAGCCATCACGGCCGCCGCCTGCACCGCGCGGTGCAAGCAGCGGCCGAGGCTGAACAGCGGGGATCTTCTGATCCCGTCTGTTCAGCTCCCAGGAGGCCGCGGGGCAGGTGCACGATGTGATGACGTCATCGCGTGCCTGCTCCGCGCCCCCTACACTTTTGCCGGCGGCCTCCGGGGAAGAAGACAGAAGAGGAAGCAGAGACATCAGGTAAGTATTGTTTTTATTTATTTTTTAAAAACTACTAGCCCTGTCTGCCTATATACCTGCCCTGTCTAGCTATATACCAGCCCTGTCTAGCTATATACTGCCCTGTCTAGCTATATACTGCCCTGTCTAGCTATATACCGCCCTGTCTAGCTATATACTGCCCACTCTACCTATATACCAGCCCTGTCTAGCTATATACCAGCCCTGTCTAGCTATATACCGCCCTGTCTAGCTATTTACAGCCCTGTCTAGCTATATACAGCCCTGTCTAGCTATATTACCGCCCTGTCTAGCTATATACAGCCCTGTCTAGCTATATACCACCCTGTTTAGCTATATACCAGCCCTGTCTAGGTATATACTGCCCTGTCTAGCTATATACCAGCCCTGTCTAGCTATATACCGCGATGTCTAGCTATATACCACCCTGCCTAGCTATTTACCAGCCCTGTCTAGCTTTATACCGCCCTGTCTAGCTTTTTTCCGCCCTTTCTAGCTATATACGAGCCCTGTCTAGCTATATACCGCCCTGTCTAGCTATATACCAGCCCTGTCTAGCTATATACCACCCTGTCTAGCTATATACCAGCTCTGTCTAGCTATATACTGCCTTGTCTAGCTATATACCAGCCCTGTCTAGCTATATACCGCCCTGTCTAGCTATATACCGCCCTGCCTAGCTATATACCTCCCTGTCTAGCTATATTCCGCCCTGTCTAGCTAATACCAGCCCTGTCTACCTATATACCAGCCCTGTCTACCTATATACTGCCCTGTCTAGCTATATACCAGCACTGTCTGCCTATATACTTGACTGCCTACATACTGCCCCTGTCTACCTATAAGTGGCACTGTCTATATACTAGCCCTGCCTGCCTATATACTGCCCCTGCCTGCCTACATACTGGCCCTGCCTGCCTACATACTGGTCCTGACTGCCTACATACTGGCCCTAGCTGGCTAATTACTGCCCCTGGCCCTACCTGGCTGATTACTGGGGGCAGCCCTAGCTACCTGGCTGATTACTGGGGGCAGCCCTAGCTACCTGGCTAGTTACAGGGGGCAGCCCTAGCTACCTGGCTGATTACAGGGGGCAGCCCCAGCTACCTGGCTAGTTACTGGGGGGCAGCCTTAGCTACCTGGCTGATTACCGGGGGCAGCCCCAGCTACCTGGCTGATTATTGGGGGCAGCCCCAGCTACCTGGCTAGTTACTGGAGGGAGCCGCTGCTTCATGGCTTGTTTCTTGGGCCGGCCCAGGTACCTGTCTTGTTACTGGGGGCAGCCCCAGCTACCTGGCTAGTTACTGGGGGCAGCCCCAGCTACCGGGATAGTTACTGGGGGCAGCCCCAGCTACCTGGCTTTTTACTGGGGGCAGCCCCAGCTACCTGGCTAATTACAGGAGTAGGCCCTGTCTACCTACCAAATTAATGGAGGAAGGCCCTGTTTACCTACCTTATGAGGGTCTACCTATTTACATGCCACTTATCTGACATTTTTTTATTTCTAATTTTTCGGGTCTAACATACGCTGTTTAGGGAATTGACTGCAAAGTGCTGGAAAAGAGAGGAGTCTAAGATGTATTTGTGGTAAATTCTACAGGAACGAGTAGTGACCGGGAGAAGAAGACATTGCATGCTGTACTGGACGGAGAAAAAAAGGGAAGGGAACGACTCATCAGGGAAGACATCATGGAGGTTTGGGCCAGATGGAGAAGAAAAGGATGAGAACAACTCCCATCAGAGATGACGTCTCCTGGGAGTCCCTGCTGTCAGGGGTCATTTTACTTCTGTGTTGAATCAGTGCTTTATTCATGTGATGGTGACCTGACTACTGGTGATGTGATTGGTGGGGTTGTAGGTTATGCTGGTGCTTATGTAGTAGCAGAGTAGGCTTGTCCATGACTGTAAAGCAAATGCACACCTGACTCTGTGATGAGGGGTTTCTCTGCACCACTGTTTCTTTCTTGCTTGTGTTTAGGCTGCTTTCACACGGAGCGGTTTTGGTGCATTTTTTGATGCGTTTTTTTGTGCAGCAATGCACAGCATTAACTGCTCTGCTTTTCTGCACAAAAATGCACCAAAAACACATCAAAATGCACCAAAAATGCTCCGTGTGAAAGCATCTTTATAGTGTAGTATATTTTAGAAAGTGGCGAGGTGCGAGAACAAGGGAAATTTTTTAAGCGGATATTGTATGTGTGCTGGTGGGGGCTTTGTGCCAGGGCTGATTTTTATTCCCAGTCCGGCCCTGACCAAGTGAATAAGATCACACAAGGAAGAAGGCAGATCCTGTGTGGCCAGCACCTCCTTTATTCTGCTGGAGAGGCTCTTTTTGAACATGGCACATAGGGCAGCATCGTTCTAGGACAATTCTAAGGCCATAGTGCAGAACTGCACAGCGTAATATCTGACAGAGAAGACCTCTTGGCATAGATTCAGAAGCACTGTTTCGGCTGAGGGCGCACGGGCAGGTTCTTCGAAAACGCCACAGAATTCCGCTAGGAAGGCCTGAATATTGGCTGTCACTGGATCGGCCCTGTCCCAGAGGAGAGTAGCCCAGGCCAGAGCTTTCCCGGAGAGAAGGCTGACCACAAACGCCACCGTGAAACATTCGGTTGGGAACTGGTTGGCCATCAGTTCCACATGCATGGAGCATTGGGTAATGAACCCCTTGCAGAGTTCAGGGTCCCCATCAAACTTTGTATGTAATGACAACCTTAGCTTTGGGCTGCAGTACGGCACTGGAAGCACAGGCATAGAGAAGGCCACCAGAGAAGACTGCTGCTGGGCGTAGAGGAGCTGCTGCATCATCATGGACAGCTGGTTTAATTGCTGTGCCTGTTGCGCAATCTGCTGAGATTGTGGACTTGGGTGCGCCAGCAGCCCAACATATGGGGTGCGGTGTTTCCCGTGACATTATTATTTACAGATTTAAAGTGGACTTTTCATTAGGAGTGTTTTCTCTACATATATCACATCAATTACCTCCACTTAACATGTAAATGTTAAAAATCTTCCAACATACAGGATAAGCATGATGCTCATAGGGATCCATTAACCTGATGTAAATAAAAAAATGTCCTTCTGAAATGGAAAAGTTATAAATGTGTATGGTAGACTACCCTATTCTATAGTACGGCATACATTTAAAAAAATATATATCATATGGTATATGTTTTTTTTACAATGGAACCCCATAGGCAACATATCCCACTGTTTGCCAACTGGGTCTCATTTTTTTTTTAAAAAAGGTTATACCGCGCAGTATAATTTTTGTTTATTGCATGTCATACTAAGAAAAAGTTTACTATGTTATTTACTAAGTTGTTTGTTTTGTAAATTCTACAGTGAAGAGTCGTGGCCAGGAGAAGACATCATGGTGGTCTGAGACAGATGGAGAAGAAAAAGAGAAAGAGAACAATGCTTCAGAGATGTCTCCTGTAAGTCCCTTGATAATTTCAATGATCCCCCGGTTCTCGTCACAAAATGATCCTCGGAGAAAAAAATTGCATTTGATTTCCCCTGTTTGTAAGTCCCTGGATGTAACTTTTCTGTAATCACTTATATGTCTGCAGAGCCTGTGTACAATTGGAATTCATCTCTGTCACTTTATGCTGGTAATATTGATTGTAGTATAATGGCTTATATTCAGTAATGGCATGGTGTATTATTCAGTCACTTTGTGGTGGTGATATGTGGTTATGATGTGAAAGTATTATTCAGTCTCTATGTAGTGGTAATATGTGGAGATGATGTTGAAGCATTATTCAGTGACTATGTAGTGGTGATATGTGGTCATGTTGTGGAGGTATTATTCAGTCACTATGTAGTGGTGATTTGTGGCCATAGTGTGGAGGTATTATTCAGGCACTATATGGTGGTAGTATGTGGTCATGGTGTGGTGTATTATTCAGTCACTATGTAGTGGTGATATTTGGTAATGATGTTGTGGTATTATTTAGTGCCTATGTGGTGGTGATATGTGATCATGGTGTGGTGGTATTACTCATTTACTATGTGGTGGTGATATGTGGTCATAGTGTGGCAGTATTATTCGGTAACTATGTGCTTTTTGATATGTGGTCCTAGTAGGACATTGGTACTATTAGCCTTGGGATTCTGGTTATGTGAAAATAGGATCTGAACCTATCTCAGCAACAGGTCCCGAAAGTCTGAGTAAAGAATGCAGTCACTTGCACACATCTCTGCCTTTTGTTTTATGATAGTTCTGAGTACAGCTCTAACATGGCTCGAACAAGAGTTGTCAATTAAAACAATGAGACGGATCATAAAAACTCTTCAAGATGGAAATCAAACATGCAGGAAGACCGAAGATGTTTGTTGTTCCCAGTCAATTGTGACCAAGGAAGACGTCAAAGCCTCAAATTAGCAATCTCAAAACATTATATCTTGAAAATAGAAAATATCTAACAAAACAAATAAAAATACAATAAACAAAAAGGCAAAGATATAAGAAACTGAATAAATAGAGTGGATAGTATATACAGTAAAGCCAAGCAAAAACAGCATGACTTTGCCTCAAAAATTCAAGCTGTACTAAAAGCCCACGGAGGAGCAATATAGTGCTAATTGGGATTTTTCTGCTGATGATTCAATTATTTTGTTTCAGCTTTGATATAAAAAAGTGCCATTACTATTGTAATTTGTATCTGATTTGTTTCACAAATCCAAAATATTTTGATAACAAATAAACATTCATTTGTGTCATCATTTAATGTTGGTTCTTGCCCCTAGTGGGACTTACATTTACCTTTTTGTATCTTTTTTGAGTATGGGAGGAAACTGAGGTACCCAGCAAGCATATAGTGAACATACAAACTCCATGCAGATGTTATTATTGGATTTGAACCCCATTACTACAAGGTAGGTATACCTCCAGCTGTAACAGCTGTTAGAGAACCATAGATGTTTTTTATTAAGGAGAAGGACATATGCAAGATCCATTAAGGCACAGGTTTTCCGTCGGATTTACAGACGGTTTTCGGATTTGAAAGCCATCTGTAAACTGACTGTCAACCTTTTATATTAAGTTAAATAGAAAATTCGTGCAGCAGTCCCCTCTGGTTTTTTATACCGTCGGCATTCCTAAGACTTAGAACATTAGAACATTAGTTCATTCTTCCGCTCAGTTTTCAGGCGGAACATAAACACTCGGGTGTGAAGGGGAGGGCTTGAATCCGCAAACTGCAGACAAAAGCTGTCTCCCCATGTGCCAAAAAAGACCAAATACCGGTCGGGATTTCCTAACTGGTATTTGGTCTGTGCTGTGTTAACGCAGCCTAAGAGTTGCCAACTGTTTGTAAATTTCTGGACATCCCAAAAAAACAAGGACTTTTATCCACTGTCTATAAATAACATTTGATGTGTTTAAGATTTTTTTTGAAGCTGGATAAGCTTGTCCAGGTTATTGTAATTATAAATACCATCAATTTGCAGTGCACTATAGCTGCTGCTAATGTGCTTATTTTAGTATTCTGAGTTGTTGTCAAATATCATTTATAGTCTTTATCATTCATTATGGTCTTCTATTATGTATGCCATTGGTTGTCCGTGGTTATCCATGATTTTTAGAAAAGTTGTCCAGAAAAAAAATCAGATACGCACTGATGTTCATTATGTTGTAAATTGTATAAAGTCTGTAAATACTGCACCAAAATCTACAATGTGAACTGGGTTTATGGATTATTTTGGTATCATGATGTGTGATTTACAAAGTATTTTTTAGCAGATAATTAGCTAATATTTTAAAGTTACTATTTTAATGCATAGTAAAACAGTACATTTAAATACCGTTTTGATCTACGCAAAGCAGAACACATTTTCAGAATTAATTAGCTTGTTTTTATAGATTTACAGCTAAATAATACAGTGAAATTATAAGTATTGTGCACAACTGCTGCCAGTCTTCGTAGCATTTACTATGTGAGCCATTTCTCAGACCTGGCCTAGCTGACATTAATGATTGTGATATGGCAGCTGATGATTTCTGCAGTTTTCAAAAAGGGACACAGCACAAGTATAAAAAAGGCAATTGCACTTATAAATCTCAGTGTCCCTTATTTCTAAGGCAAATAATTTATTGTCTTTTTGGCTCCAAGAATATTGTAAAGCAGTTGGTCATCACCTTTCACATTTTTGCTGCTATATATTTCCTAACACTTTAGTGTTGGATCAATCATCACCGATCTTTGGTTCTCTTACTTTGTTATTATGGTTTAATTGATTGATTGTTGCTGTGAACTGCAAATACTTTGGGACACAAAAGAAAAGAAAGACAAAGAAAACCCTTGAATTTGGGGATTTTAACACTCACTGTGATATATTTAAAGCGGACAAAAAGTATGTAGTATAGTAAGTATAGTAGTAGTATCAGCAAGAGGGCGCAAAGTAAGGTTGCCACCCGGCTGGTGTATAGTCAGTTATTTGAATCCGTTCCTTTAATGCTGCGCTGCCTGGCACCTTCTCCCCTGGTTAATGTTATGTAACACAGACCGATGCTTAAGACTAGGTTCAACCGGCTTAATTGCAGTGTTTAGCGCTGCACACTGTACGCGCCACTATACCCTGGGTGTTAGAAGTACCCGCTGACCAGCATGTAATTTTAAAGCTCTTTGTCACGGCCCCCATTCACTTTCATCTGCTAATTGAGTGCAATGATTTTACTGTATTTTGCAGCGTAAAAGTAAGGCCCGCAATAACATCATAGGGTTTATGCTGAAATACGTCCAAAAAATGCTCTAAACCCTTGTTTTTTAGCATGAAACTCATTTTATTTCACACATAAAGGAAAATGTGGCAAAGTCCAAATAATCCGGGAAAGCTCGGGGTCCTTCTGCGGATTCCTATATTACAGTGTAACATCCTGGGTGCGGGGTGCGCTGCAGCTCTCACAGGTTCAGGAGCTTCTCATTGAGCGCGATCTGAGCCTGGGTGAGGTTGGCGAGATACGTGACCATCAGCAGATCATTGATGTTGCTGTTCAGCATGGACTCAAAGTCTTCTGGGGCAATCTTTGGTACTTGGTTGACCAGGTCCATCAGGAAGCGGCCCACGTTGTTGTCTGCCGAGACTTTACCCGACAGCACGTCCTCCGCATACTGCAGCACGGTGCTCAGCGAGTCCTGCAGGCGCGTCGCAGCGGAGCCCACCTGCTGCAGGTCGCTGGTCAGGCCGATGGAGCGGTTGGGGTTGAAGCAGGTTTTTGTGATGAGGTCGACTCCGATCTGCTCTGTGTCATAATATATAAACTGCACGGTGAGCGGGGTGAACATCACACCCATGGTTTTACCCGGAACACCCATCGGAGTGCTGATGTGGGCCTTGATGTTCATGCGCCCTCCATGCAGGCTGGTGTCCACGGTCAGGTGGATTGAGTTGTTGGCCTCGCGGCTGTATTACTCGTGCATGAGCATGGGATGTTCTGTGATGTCGTTCCCAGTGACGTACCAGCCCAGGATCTGCTCCGTGGATGTCACTTTCTTGTGCAGCTCATACATGTTCTTGGCGAACTCCATGTCCACCACCACCTCATCCTCAGACTCGTTGTGGGGCACAAAGAAGCAGTTGGTGACCTCCATGGAGTACTGTCCCGCCAATCACAAACAGAGCTCGCTCTGCATTTCTTTTCCCCAAAGAACTCTATGAGAAGGTAGCTCAGCCGCTGATTGGCTAAGCTGGACGAGCCCCTCTTCTCACCAACCAATCACAGTACTAGAATATTTCCCATAGACAGTAAAAACTTTTAGGGCGCCCTTCTATCGCGCCCTTCTTTCTCCATTCGAAATAGACGCACTACATCTGATTGGTGGATTCATAGCTGCCGCCTGGGCTCAACCAATCAGCTCTTTTCTGCCTTTTTTACTGTATTTTGAACTGTCCGCCTTTTCATTTGATTGGTCAATACGTCTCCATAGGTTTTAATGGGTCCCTGTCGCTCCTATTCTGATTGGCTGGTTTCTGCCGACCAATGAGAAGCGCTTACAGAATTTGAATTACTGTATTTCCCGGCAATTCTCTATATCGCAATTCCTGATGTAGCACCGGTCTCGGAGACAAACGCATTGTTAGGGATTTGACTGATTTATGCTTATAGAAGGTTTCAGATCTTTTTCAGATATTATTTTATACCTAATAAAAATGATTTTTTAAATCATACTCCATGCCGCACGGCGCTGAGAGCTGAGATTTCATTGCCCCGATCTGTCCATAGACTATAATGGGACAAGAAGCTCTCGCACTGATTGGCCGAGATAGCCAAGCCCCCGCTAGCTCAACCAATCAGCGCTTTTCTGCATTTTTACTGTATTTTGAACTGTCCCGCCTTTGGTCAATACTTCTCCATAGGTTTTAATGGGTCCCTGTCGCTCCTATTCTGATTGGCTGGTTTCTGCCGACCAATGAGAAGCGCTTACAGAATTTGAATTACTGTATTTCCCGGCAATTTCCACGTTCTAATTCCTGATTTTGCGCCGTTCTAGATTTTTGGAAAGTGAGGTTTTTTTATTTATTTTTTATTTTTGAGCTTTGAGCTCTTTTTCTGATAATGTTTTATGCCTTTATAAAGGCGATTTTTTTGGAATCATACTCCATGCCGCATGGAGCTGAGAGCCGAGATTTCTCTTGCGATCTTCTCTATGTTTCCTCTCATGTTACGTTCTCGCTTCACTTCGCCTCCGCCGGATCATTTAGACCAGAATCAACCAGGTCTGCCTGTCGGAGCTGGCGAGCGCTGCAATGCGCCGCACTTTGCCGACCCGCGATCATACATGCCTCGGAGTTTTCGAACGCGCCGCGTCCCGCCCCGGAACGCCCACACCGCGCCCATTACCCGCCCCTTCATGCGAGGCGCAGCTGAAAGTGGTGAACGCTGCGCCTAACATCGCATCCCTGCGTCCAACAGGGGATTCGAGCCGGTGAGGCGCAGGATACGCCAGAAAGCAGGCGAAAAGCCCGTTCATACATGTCGCCCTAAGGGTCACTTGTATAAATCTGTTTAGGTCTAAAAATCACTCTTTTGCTCATAGTAATCTATGAGCAAAAAAGTGAGTTTTAGACCTAAACAGGTTCATACATGTGATCCTAATTGCACCAAAAGAGAGTGGTCTGCCTTTTTTCCCAATGTATGAACAATTGTACAGATAAGTTTGGTGCACTGTGCACCTTCCCCGACATTTTGTAATCCGTCAAAGATGTGGGAGCGTTCTGGGGGCGTGTCACACCACATTCATACTATTAGACACATTTATGAATGTGGCCCGGCAAAACTAGGTGCATTACAGCTGGAACAGGCTGACCTATTTCAATGTGGTCTAGCTGAGCCAGAGTAGTCATAGTGGAACTAGATTTGCCAGGAAGGCAAAAAAATAGTAATTATTTTTTCAACTTATAGCACTAAAATACTTAAAAAAATATTTAGGATAATTATCAAGCTATTTAAAATTAAATAATATAAAATAAATACTAAATTATGTAATATTAAATTAATATTAAAATATATAATATCCCAAAAATATAAAAAATATCTACTATATAATTTGGAAAAAATTATGTAATCTAAATTAATGATAAATAAAATAAATAAAAGAATACAGCATCTAACATAAATCCTGTTATTATAGTATTATCAGTGATTCCAAACACACCACAGCAGGCTAGAAATACAAGAAGAGACATTAGAATAGCATGTCAGTGAATAGAAACTGTGATAGTACGGTAGTTTCTATTCACTGACATGCTATTCCAATGGCTTTTCTTTTATTTGTAGCCTGCTGTGATGTATTTGGAATCACTAATAATACTATAATAACTTGGATTTATGGTAGATACTGTAATGTTTTTTTTAATTTTAGATGATTTAATTAAACATTAATTTTAGATTATAACATTTTATTATTTTAGAGAAATTATTTAATTTAATGTAGTTTTATTATTAACATCAGTAAGCATGGCCCTAGATGTCAGGAATTCTATGGAGTCTTTTCCACTTTTTTACTATGCGGCACAGACAGACTTAGCGCCAGGATTAAACCTACGATGCGCCTGTATGTAAGAACTGCGGAAGAACAGGTTCATACATACTGGCACAATCTACACTGCTTTAAAGCTATTTAGAACTGGCCTCTATGCACCAAAGTTCATACATGTCACCCTACATTGCCTTGTATAACACATTATAAGTATATTGAGATTAAATATATCCTTTAATAGTACAATTTCAAAACATAGTTTTATATTTCTGACAACTATTGGAAGGCAATAATAATACATCCTAAGGCACTGATCTCTCACGAAATAGAAATTCAAGCAGATGTTGGCCCATTCCTCCATGCAGATCTTCTCTTGAACAGTGTGTTACTGATGGTAGCCTTTGTTACGTTGGTCCCAGCTCTCTGCAGGTCATTCACTAGATCCCACCGTGTGGTTCTGTGATTATTGCTCACCGTTCTTGTGATCATTTTGATCCCCCGGGGTGAGATCTTGCGTGGAGCCCCAGATCGAGGGAGATTATCAGTGATCTTATATGTCTTCCATTTTCTAATTATTGCTCCCACAGTTGATTTCTTCACACCAAGCTGCTTGCCTATTGCAGATTCAGTCTTCCCAGCCCGGTGCAGGCCCACAATTTTGTTTCTGGGGTCCTTCAACAGCTCTTTGGTCTTCACCATAGTGGAGTTTGGAGTGTGACTGTTTGAGGTTGTGGACAGGTGTCTTTTTACTGATAACAAGTTCAATCAGATGCCATTACAACGGGTAATGAGTGGAGGACAAAAGAGCATCTTAAAGAAGAAGTTCCAGGTCTGTGAGAGCTAGAAATCCTGCTTGTTTGTAGGTGACCAAATACTTATTTTCCTCCATAATTTGCAAAAAAATTATTTCCAAATCAGACAATGTGATTTTCTGGATTTGTTTTCTCATGTTGTCTCTCATAGTTGAGGTCTACCTATGATGTCAATTACAGGCCTCTCCTATCTTTTTAAGTGGGAGAAATGGCACAATTGGTGGCTGACTAAAAACTATTTTTCCCACTGTATAATATTTTTCCAACATGGAAATATAAATGAATAGCATAAAAAAAGTAGGTGATGTCACTTATTTCACGCCAAAACTGCATCGGTAAACAGGATACAGATTAGCCTCATTGTATGTGGTTAATACTGATTGGAATCAGTAGCCAAATTCATGCACAAAATTTTAAAAAAAGGGTGGATTTCAGATGCAAATACATGATGGATTTCACCTAAGAAAAGATCTAGGGTTTGAACCAGATCTAATACTTGAACATAGAAAATTTGTAAATACCTAGCCTGATGCATGAAAACTTGCCTACTGAATTTATTAATTAATTGTCTTGTATTCTACAAATCTGTCTTGAAATTAAAGATGCAATTTGTTACTTTGAAGAACACACATTTTTTCCATTAGAATTGTTTTTTTTCAACGTATTTTTTATTAATTGTTTTCAAATAAATGATACTTAACCCTTTAACACAAACAAAAAAAAATATTTTAATTTTTTTCTCCTTGCCTTCCAAAAGCCATAACTTTTTTATTTTTCCACCTACATAGACCTATGAGGGCTTTTTTTTGCGGGACAAGATGTACTTTCTAGTGGTGTTATTCATATTACTATAGAATATACTGGAGAATGGCAAAAAAATTCTAAGTGGGGCAAAATGTGAAAAAAATGTACGTGCGCCATGTTTGCAGGAGTTTTGCTTTTGCGGCGTTCAATCTTCAGTACAAATAATGTGTTATCTGTATTCTACACGTTGATACGCATCCAGCAATACCAAAAAAGTAGGGTTTCCGTTATGTTTTGGTGGCGTAAAAATATTCCATAAATGTTTTACATTTGAAATTTGCGCTGCGGCGCCATTTTGTGCGACAAATAACTTTTTTGTACTCACACCTACGGACATCAGTGAGGAGGTAATTTTTGCAGGCTGAAGTGTACTTTTTATTGCTAGCAGTTTGGAATGCATGCGACTTTTTGATCACTTTTATTCCAATTTGTATAGGACATGAAATGACCGAAAAAACGCAATTTTGACGTTTGGATTTTTTTTTCTTCTACGGTGTTCAGTGTACAGGGATAAATGATGTTATATTTTTATAGATCGGACTTTTTTGGACGCGGCGATACCAAATATGTGTAACTTTTTTATTATTTTATTGTTTTTATTTGTAAATGGTGAAAGGGGGGTAATTTGAACTTTTAATACTTTTTTTTTTTTACACTTTAAAACTTTATTTATTTTATTTTTTTACTTTAACATTGAGTCCCCCTAGGGTGCTTCACCACTAGGGGGCGTGATCATTAATACAGCCTAATGCATTGCATAGACAATGCTTTAGGCTTTACTAAGATGGCGTTTTCCCCTCTTCCTGTTTCGTGCCGGAAGTGGGGTAAACGGGAACATGGCAACGATCAGAGCCTTCACAAGGCTCTGCGCTGCCATGTTAGCCCATCGGAACGCGGCGATCTTATCGCTGATGTCCCGATCGGGCTGAAAAACAGGGCGCACCACTGTTTTTCATTCATTTAGATGCCGCGGCGTCTAAAGGGTTAAACAGCGCAGGCAGGCGGCGCTGCCCCCCCCCGTGCTGCATGCGCCGGGTGTAAGCTGCAATTAGCCGCTAACACCCGGCGGCTGTGTAACAGGGTCGCGCTGCGATCCAGTTAAACATCTACATACAAACACCATGACGTACCCAAAAGTCAGGGTGGTTGAAAGGGTTAAATAGTACAAAAACAAAGCATACAAACTGGTTAAAGACTGAACATAAATGACCAAAAGCTTAAAAGATAGGTGCTTGCTTTTCAGTTACTTCTCTCATCACTGTTCCTTTAATATCTTTAGAACAGCTTTTACACATGAGGTCTCTTCTTTTTAATTTTAGCAAGATCCCACGATTTATTATTTTCTACTGTTTTTTTTTTTCAAAATGTTTGTAAATCTAGAGAGCTTAGTTGGCAAATGACTATGCATGTATTTTGTAAATAAAAAAACAAAACAAAATGAAATCATTGAGTCTGGCAAATAATCCTTAGAAATACAAGCCAACTGCTACTACAGTGTAGAAATCATAGTGTCAAATATTTTACAATGTATATGTAAAATACATACAAACATATTGTGATAAATTTTTGCTCTTTCTTGGAGCTTCCTATTCAATGTGAACATATTCATCTCCAAGTTTTACATTATTTGAAGATTCTTGCATTGCATTACAAAAGTAACTATTAGTTATATTTACTAGTATACTCAGCCAATATTTTACTCCTAAGATAAAGGGGTGGTCAAACTATATAGTTTTATGTCATATCACAAAGATATTCCAAACTTATGATCAAAGGGGGGGTCCCAGCTGTTTCATACAGTTTTTGCTGACAAGATTTAGGCAGCAGAATGGTCACGGATACCTACAGTGAAGGAAATAATTATTTCATCCCTTGCTGATTTTGTAAGTTTACCCACTGACAATGACATGAAGGGCGACATGTATGATTTTTGGCGTTTAGAGGCCAATTTTTGTGCGCATTATAACAGTGTAGAATGCGCCTGATTTATGAATCCGCTCTACTGTGGGTCATAAATCAGCCGCATGCTAGTGCTAAGACGGTAATTCAGGCTCAGGTAAACCACTTTTAGGCCTCGTTCACACGGCTTATTTCGCCGTGGATTTGCCGACGGATTGACGATCGTCAATCCGTCGGCAAATCAGTCAGAAATAAGTAACAGCCCATTTTCTATTGATTTCAATAGAAAATACGGCTCGTCGTTCACACAACGCGTATTTCCGTGCCGGATTGCCGCCGCGGATTGACGACGGCAATCCGGACGGAAAAACAATGTGCATGTCAATTATTTACGGACGATTCACCACCTACAAAGAATGGAGATGGTGAATCCGTCGGGAAATCAGTTACAAATACGTGCCACACTTAGTGGCACTTATTTGCAACTGATTTTCAACTGATTTCAGAACGTATTTACGATCGGCAATCCGATGTAAATACATTCTGAAATAAGCCGTGTGAACATAGCCTTTAAGTGGTTTACCTGTTCCAGCAGTAATGCACCTAGAATTGCCGTACTGAAGCTATAAATCTATAGCTTTGCACGGTTCTGGTACGCCCCGCCTCCCACACGCCCCCCGAAATCAGGCTCATTACATATTGCCGCGGGTGCTCTGTAACAATGTGCCTCATAGTGGCATACAGGTGATGTAAAACTATTGCGAGCGGGACTGCGCTAGATGTCGGGCTGAAAAGATGCCAGACTTCTGGCGCAGCCCCATTCATACATGTCACCCAAACAGTCAAAAATTTTATGGGTAGGTTAATTTTAACATTGAGAGATAGAATATCAAAAATAAAATTCAGAAAATCACATTGTATAAATTTATTTGCATTTTGCTGAGGGAAATAAGTATTTGATCCCCTACCAACCATTAAGAGTTCTGGCTTCTACAGACCAGTTAGCTGATCCTAATCAACTTTTTACCTGCATTAAAGACAGCTGTCTTAAATAGTAGAAAAATAGACGTAGACCAGCACTAAAGTTCCAAAAAACAATAACCTCACAAGAAGCACCAATGCATCAGACTATCCCAGGGCAGGAGAGCCCAACTCCCACCATCCAGATCCAGAAGAATTGAAGAAACGGATGTCAGCATAAAGGTCTTCTTTAATAGTGAATCCAGAGTACAAAAATGCAACGTTTCGGCTCAAAATAGGTCATAGAGCCTTTTTCAAGCATAATCCAAGTGTTACAAGTGCAGATATAAATAGTAACAAAAGCATAAACATAAATCAGATACCAATCAGTGATCAAGAACCATAATGACAAATTGTTTGACCAATGAATCTGTGACATCCGTGAGTGCTAAATATTAAAAATCCCCAATCATTGGTTACCTGTATGAGCGCGGGACCCAATGCCGGCATGTTGTAAGAAGCGGCGTCCTAAATTGATTACTGCGCATGTCCGAAGACATCGCGCATGTCAGTTTTACTATGGACTACAAACTTACATCACGCGTGTCTGAAAAACTACAAAACTTCATTGCGCATGTCAGGCAGCAGCGCACGAGTCCGTTATGCTAAAGCAACACGTTACTCAACATTACGTCATATACTCAGAGAGAGATTAATAGGTATCTATCTTGATATTATATTCAAAAAACTGTTGTATAAATATGGTCTGTAGGTACACTTATAATATTACAAGGGCCATAACATATATGCCAAGCTATCAACATCATGCACAGGGAAGGAGATGTCATGAAACATGACAGCAACAACCCAACATTGATGGCACCAAACTTCATCGGAACATACAAAGCATGCCCCTAAGAAGATGTGCAAGACAGCAAAAGGTAAATAATAAAAAGCCCATAATGTTCAGTGTCCAAATTTTAGACCCCAACAGGAAAACAACAGTCACGTGTCAAAGTGCAAATAAACAATATACTGATACCTAGATGAGCAGAGTAGATAGTAACACAATTTGTGCTAGAGCCCCAAAAGAACAATACAATAATAGGTCCCGCATCCCTTTCTTCAACCTAAGGAGATATAAATAAACAATAAAAGTAATATATGTGTAAGTGAGTGATAAAAAATTGAAATTAAAAACAAAAAGTAACAAAATATACAGGGAGTCTAAACCACATTAGTATTAAATTCAAGATTTAAGCCATTTGGATGTAAGGATTCTAATTCAAAAATCCACTTCAATTCCTTATTGAGCTTATGAACAATCCTTTGATTGTTGTAAAGGCAGCAGACAAAGGGGGGGCAGTCGTGGTGATGGACAGAGTCAAGTATGATTTTGAAATTTATCGACAATTGGCGGATGAGGATGTATACATTCAGCTAGATAGCGATCCAAAATTTAAGGTCATGAAAGAAATTAATCTTCTTGTTGACCGGGCAATTTGTGAAAGAATAATTGATGAAAGATTGGGAAATTTTCTTAAGGTAGCTTCTCCAGTTACCCCAATATTATATATACTCCCCAAAATACATAAATCTTTGATAGATCCCCCTGGTAGACCCATTGTCTCAGGTAGAGGGTCCATCTTTAGCAATATTGCCATTTTTCTTGACAAAATTTTGAGATCCTTTGCCACGACTGCCCCCTCCTATATAAAGGATACATCAGATTTCCTCTGCAAAATACAGGAGATTAGGATCCCAGAAGGGTGTGTCCTGGTATAATTTGATGTGGTCTCATTGTACACATCGATAGAACATTCTGATGGATTAGCGGCAGTGTCGAGGTCGCTGGCCGACGCAGGTTGGGCTCCGAATTACTCTCATTTCATCCTCTCTCTTCTGGAGATTGTCCTTATGAGGAATTATTTCCTATTTGGGGACAAGTTTTATCTCCAGAGGCGTGCACTGCCATGGGGTCCAATGTGGCCCCCACCTATGCTAACATCTACATGGCAGCACTTGAGGAGGAACGGATTTACCACTCTGGGTTTTCGGAGCACATCCTGTGTTGGTGGCGATATATCGACGATGTCTTTCTTATTTGGACACGGTCGTTGGAAGAATTAGAACTTTTTCACTCCTTTCTTAATCAGTGTAGACCTGGCCTTAGCTTTACTAAGGTTGTGTCCGGAAGTTCTATTGAATTTTTGGACACAAGGGTATACATTGTGAACAATAGACTTGAGACTGATTTACTTGTGAAAACAACGGATACAAATAATCTTCTGTATTATGAGAGCTATCACCCCAAACACATGATGGATTCGCTCCCTTGGAGCCAACTATTAAGGGTCAGGAGAATAGTATCTGACGAGACTAAAATCGACACTAAGATTGATGAGATGTGTCAGAAGTTTATTCAAAGGGGTTACCCTAAACCCCTGTTGAGTCGTATTAAGGATTGGGTTAAAAGGGTCAAAAGGCCCGACATTTTGAAACCTCGTGACAAGAAGATTAACAATAGAATCCCCTTTGTCACTACATATGGTAAGATAGGCCCTAAAATAGCTGAAGTTTTAAAAAAGGAGTGGCATATCTCACGGAAGAGCTTCCCAGATGTAGTGGAATTTTCAGAAACCCCGATGATGGCCTATAGAAGAAGTAAAAATCTTCGGGATAGATTGGTTAAAGCGGATCTCCCGTCTCCTCGGGGTTTGAGACAGTCCTTTTTGGCTCCGCCAAAAACTGGTAATTTCCCATGCCTCAATTGTTGCAATTGCAATAATATAATCAAAGGCGATTGTTTTCACCATCCGATGACAGGCAAACTGATTAGAATCAGAGAAAGATTTACGTGTCGAACTTCATATGCCATTTATATGATTACCTGTCCCTGTAGTAAAATTTATATAGGAGAAACAACTATGGAAGTGAGAGAACGTATCAATAAACATAAAAGTACGATACGGAGGGGGATGGTAGATTTACCGGTAGCACGTCACTTCGTTGAATGCAACCACTCTGTATCTCAGTTGAGGTTCAGAGTAATTGCCCATGTGCCCCCCCTGAGAAGAGGGGGGGAACGAGAGAAATTGTTTTTAAAAAAGAATTGAAGGGGGTTTTTTGAATTAAACCCCTTACACCAAAAGGGTTTAAATCTTGAATTAAATAAGGGCTTGACTCCCGTAAATTTTGTTACTTTTTTTTTTAAATTTAAATTTTTTTATCACTCATTTACACATATATTTTTTTTATTGTTTATTTAATCTCCGTAGTTAAAAAAGGGGAGCGGGACCTATTATTGAAATTTTTTTTTGGGGCTCTAGCCAAATGTTTTTCTATCTACTCTGCCATCTGGGATCATATATTCTTTTTTATTTGCCTTTGACAAGTGACTGTTGTTTTCCTTTTTTGGGGAAAATTTTTGGGACACTGAACTTAGGGCTTTTATTATTTCCTTTTTGCTGTCTTGCACATCTTTTTGGGGGGCATGCTTTGTATGTTCCATGAATTTGGGTGCCTAATGTTGGGTTTTGCTGTCATGTTTCATGACATCCCTTCCCCGTGCATGATTTGATAGCTTTCATATGTTATAGCAGGTTTTTCGATTGCGTTGGCTATCGAGATCGAGCGATATTTTAGTCGGGGGCTATCGATAAGGTTTTTTTGATAGTGAGCATCTTTTTTGGGATTTTCCATTAAAGGCTATGGGGAAACAACAACCCTTCATTATTACAAACCCAAAAAAGGGTGGGGAAGTGAAATTAACATCCCCAACGTCAAATGGATACGTGTACACTAGGCAACACACTTAGGTAAAAATCACAGAAAAAAATTTTACAGACCATTCACTATCCTGTCTTTTACCAAGCCTGACCCTTAAACCTGCATCACCCACAAATTAAAAAAGTGCCGAGAAGGCAGTATGATTTGAACCATCATGTAACTTGAACTGGACATTGAATATCCCCTGTCCGGAACGCAGCATGAGCCCCAAACCTGCATGACCCCCAGATTTAAAAAGGATGCGCAAAAAGGATCTTTCAACCACCATTTAAGTTTCAACTGGACATTGACTATAACCTGATCCTGGACCCGCAGTGATACCAATAAACCTGTCTGACCCCCAGATTAAAAAGTGCCTAGGAAAGATTCTGTTATGTCTGTAACTGTTATGTTTTCGTATATACAAAACTGTATTAATATTGCACCGTTTACAATTTCACAACTGATCCACCTGTGTGACTATAGAATTGCTGTTTAAGAATTTACGAGGATTGCTGCTACAATTAACAATGCTGTATGCGCAAAAGTCACAAAAACACGTATCTGTTAATGTTTTCGTATACTACTCGGTAATTTTTCAGCACCTTTCAATTCACTTGGTGGTGAAATAGAATTGCTGTTTTAAGAATTTACTTAGATGCTGTGCTTCATGAACAATGCCTGGGTGTTCAAAAAGACAAAAAGACACGAACTGTTTATGTTTTGATATAATAAACGGTATTTTTTTTTTTTATTGCACCTTTCAATTCACCTGTGGTGAATATAGAATTGCAGTATTAAATTTACGTAGATGCTGCATCAATGACACAATGCTGGTGCGCAAAAGTTAAAAAAACTCTAACTGTTATGTTTTGGTAATAATAAACGGTAATTTTTTGCACCTTTCAATTCACCTGTGGTGACTATTGAATTGCTGTTTTAAAGAATTACGTGGATGCACCGTCAATGAACAATGCGGGTGCGCAAAAGTCCAAAAACACCGTAACTGTTATGTTTTCGTACGATACACGGTATTTTTTTGGCAACAAACAACCTGAGCTGACTACAAGATTGCTGTAAATGTAATTAACAGCAAGGTGATATAATCAACCATCCACAGGTGTAATGGTGTAAAAATTGAAAATGAACACCTATCTGAAATGTATACTGATAATCAAAAGTGGAGTTTTGCAGCTAACAAAGAGACCTGCAGTTACTAGAAATTATTTTATCCAATATAAGTTCAGGCTCCCAAATATCCATGAAATATTTCAATCCAAACTGTAATAATAATAAAGATATACCACTAACAAATGTCTACACTAAGTCTTGGTGAACTTTATCCAGTGTTCTTTATCAGATAGAGCTCGTCTGTGTTCGCGCCGCGGACCCCCTCCCCCCCCCCGCTCCCACCGCTGTGAATTTACAGCGGTAAGATGCTGCTTTAAAATTTCACTAGCTTAACTACATAAAATCTATCAAATCTCTAATCTAACTAAAATGGAATGGATCTCATCAAAAAGAAGAGGATTCTCTGTGCAGAAATAACTAATTTCGCTGAGCCATGTTTTTGGCCACTGGCAAGCGCAGGTCCTATCCCTATGAGACGCTGAGAGACACAGAGGCTGAAACAGGAAACAGCTTCTATGTAAAAACGAGTCCTGTGATTTTATCCCACCAATCGCAACCATACACATCCCAGTCATGACGTCGCACTCACATCTCACCCGTCTCTAAACTGTATCCAGATTTGCATGGCCGCCAAAATTACAGGAAGCCCGAAAAAGGCGCTATCAAAATAGAATGAAGTCTAGATTATTATAACCTTAATAATCGCATGATCAGGGAAATTATGATCACATAAAAACCTAGCTGATTTCAACTTTGTCGATAAATCGCTCAACACAAATATTAGCCCTTGTAAATATTATAATTTGTACCACAGACCTATATATAAACAACAGTTTTTTGAATATAATATCAAGATAGATCCTAATAATTCTCTCTCGTTAGTAATTACTAAATTTTGTATGATCCGTGCGCTTCATGTATATGCTCCCGTTTCCCTTCATTTATAACCGAATACTAGAATGTTGAAGTAACCTTGAGTGCTTTAGCCTAACGGACTCGTGCGCTGCTGCCTGACATGCGCAATAAGTTTTGTCGTTTTTGTTTTTTTTTTCTATTATTTTATTATTTGTTTTCTTCATTACACGGCGTAGACGAAATTATTGTAGTCCAAGTAAAACTGACATGCGAATGTCTCTGGAACATGCGCAGTAATCATTTAGCACGCTGCTAATCTATACAACATTGCCGGCATTGGTCCCCCCGCTCTCAAACCAGGGTAACCAATGATTGGTGATTTTTACTATTAGCACTCACTGATGTCACAGATTCATAGGTCAAACATTTGTCAAAATGGTTCGTGAATCCTGATAAGTAATATTTCTGATTTATGTGGTTGTTTACTTTTGTTACAATTTATTCTGCACGTTGAAACACTTGTGATTTAAGCTTGCAAAAGTGCTCTACACCAAATTTGTAGACGAAACAAGCATTTGATGCACTCTGGAATTCACAATAAAAGAAGACCTTTATGCTACATCCGTTTTCATTCAATTCCTTCCTGGGCTGACTTAAATAGTACACTATTTTAACAAAAGACTTCTGTCCACAAACTCAATTAATCAGTCCCACTCTAACCACTACAACAAGGGCAATACCTAAAGAGCTTTCAAAGGATGCAAGGACAGATCATAGACCTGCATATCACTGTAATGGGCTACAAAACCATAAGTAAGACATTGGGTGAGAAGGAGACAACGGTTGGTGCAATAGTAAGAAAATGGAAGAAATACAATATGACTGTCAATCAACATTGATTTGGGCACCATGCAAAATCTCACCTCATGGGGTATCCTTGATCAATATAGAAGGTGAGAGATCACCTAAAACTACACGAGGGAACTTGTTAATGATCTCAAGGGGGGGGGGGGGGCCCCCAGTTTTTTTTTTTAGGGGACCACAGTCACCAAGAAAACCATTGGTAACACATTATGCTGTAATGGTTTAAAATCCTGCAGTGCCCTCAAGGTTCAAGAACGCACATGTTTGTTAATGAACACCTGGATAATTCCATGAGTGATTGGGAGAAGGTGCTGTGGACAGATGAGACAAAAATTGAGCTTTTTGGCATTAACTCAACTTGCTGTTTTGGAGTAAGAGAAATGCCTGGCCTATGACCCAAAGAAACACGCGTCCCCACAGTCAAGTAGGAGGTGGCAACATTAGTTTGGGGTGTTTCCTGCTAAGGTCACAGGACTACATTCACCGCATCAATGGAGAATGTAAGCGCCATGTACCCCGTAAAATCCCTAGTGACAACCTCCTTTCCTTCAGCCAGGAAATTAAAAATGGGTTGTGGCTGGGTTTTCCAACAAGACAGTAACCCAAAACATACAGCCAAGGCAACAAAGGAGTAGCTCAAATTTAAACACATTAAGGTCATGGATTGGCCTAGCCAGTCTCCAGACCTTAATTCCATATAAGAACATATGAGGGGAGTTGACATTCCGACGTTGATGTTGCCACGGGGCAGCCTCAGAATTGTAATGATTTAGAGATGATCTGCAAAGAGGATTGGACCAAAAGTCCTCCTGACTGTGCAACAAACCTCATCATCAACTATTTAAAACGTCCAGACTGCTGTGCTTGCCAAGAAGGTTATTGCCACCAAGTGTTAAGATCCTTGTTTGCCAAAGGTTCAAATACTTATTTCTTATCATGCAAAATGCAATTAAATTTATATAATTTAAGACAATGATATTTTCTGATTTTATTTTTGATTTCTATCTCTCAATGTTTAAAATTACCTACCCTTACAATTGATAGATTAGTTCTGGTCTTTTGTACAGTGGGCAAACTACAAACGTCAGGCAAGGTGATCAATTAACTATATCCTTCACTGTAAATGCAATAGTGGGTTAGTCCCCGTGAGGAAATACCATAAGGTCTGTAAACATAGAGAATAGGTAATCCACGACATTCAAAAATGCTTGGGATTTGTTTACAAATGTGAAATAAAGTCATAATACAAAACCTCCATATATACAGTATATTAGTATTACTTATAGTAGATAACACAATTTTACGACCCCTGGCAAAATTGTGTTATGACTTTCTATCACATTTGTAAATAAACCACAAGCCTACCTTATTTTTCAGTGTCGTGGATTACCTATTCTTAACAATTGCAACTTTGGCAGATCCCTGCTCCCAACCAGAAGTTTTATATGTAAATACAACATGGCCTCTTCAAGGGAATAATGATGTTTCCTACCAAGGCTGAGCCCCATTGCTATAACGATTGGTGGATGCTGTGTGGACATTAACTTTTTTATGGAATATTCTATTTTCAGTTGATCAGAAAACCCTTTTAGTTTATTATAGGTTATCCTAACTTCAAATTGTCACAAAACTTTTCAATTTTTAAGGGTTATTCTAACTTCAGATCATCAGAATATCCTTTTAATTTGGGGTAAGTACTTGCAGCACAACATAACATTTTTATTGACATCTCATAATCCTTGATTTGTTTTAATCCATCTAGATGTGATAATAGAATGGCCCACTTTTAAGAAATGTGAACTACTAAAATGCAGGAATAGATACAGAAAAAAAGATCTAAAGCATGTAAAAAGTCATCACGTAAGATACATGATATACAATGCATCTGCACTACTCATTGGTCAGGAGTATATGCTATGTTCTTTTCCTTTTTAATCTCCTGTATCTTTGCCTGGCCTTTTAATAGGTGCTATTTTCATACCGGTGACTGGTTATCTATAAAGGGAATGTGTCATCAGAAAATAACCTGTTGTGTAAATCAAGTTCAATATCAGTTTTAATGTTTTTGTCTTCATTTTAATACATCATTGTCGTTAAATATGATTAAAAAAAAATAAAAAATTGTAAGCCTGCAGTCAGGGCACACTGTGTGCTGCCCTTACTGCAGCCTACATCATACTGACACAGAGTGTAATGTAATAGCATACAGGAGTATGCCTTATACATTACTAAGTGTAAAAAAGTGTAAAATAGTTATCCCTTAATGGGATAAAAAAAAGTGAACAAACAAAAAGTGTAGAAGAAATAAACTAAATAATAAAATAAAAATAAATATTTAATAAAAAAATTATTAGGCATACAGTACATTACACAAAAAAGAAACCTTCACATATTAGGCATCAACGCGACCTTATAACTGATAGAACTACAACCTAAGTGTTAATTAGTTGAACTAAGGTTATGTGTGCCCTGACAGCAGGCTTGCTATACAGACAGCCCTGGGGCTACTCTACATCCTCAGGGCTGACTGTACAGATATTCCCCGGGCTCCATCGGGTTACCAGGAGGTCCAATGACCCACAGGAGCAGGAGAATGCCGTTGATTATGCTGTGGTCACAGACCACAGCAATCAAGTGGTTATCTCTGGGGTCGTAAGCTTCCTCCTCGTCCCCGCAGGGGTTTTTTACAGAACAAATCTAAGGAACAGAGCTTTTTATTCAGCCACCATTCCTATCACAGTTACGGCACTTGGAGCCACAAAGCCTCTCTGTCTGCAGCAACATATTTTGGCATTGCTGCAAACAGAAGACCTGCACCGCCCGCTGTCAAAAGTTAGCGGGTGGTAGTTAAGGAGTTAATCCAATGCTCAAAATCATAATTTCCATTTGTGAACATAAGGTGTCCTTAAGCAATAATGGAACTGAACTGCAGTCTGTTAGGCAGTCTGCATGCTCCTTAGGCCAATAGTTGTTTTCTTAAGTAGCGATCTAACAACTCTTTCCGCTCAATTGCTGCTCCTAAAAAAGTTTCTACACATTTCACAATTAAAATAATCACTCATAACTTGTGTTGCCAATTAGGTCAACCTGGATTCTGGGCAATCAATTGTCAGCCTGCAGTAAATTGGTTTACCAATCGACTGCCAACCAGACAGTCTTTGGTTACCTGATTTCCCCTCAGGCTGCCAATTGGTTGCCCAAAATCCAAAGTGCACCTTTATTCATGACCTATAATTGCTGCCTGCCTGGCTACTTTCACTATTGTTAGCAGAACACCTCTGCTTTAAAGAAATGAATGACTTTTGTCACAGGTAGGATTGCAATGACACAAAATAACATAACACAAAATCTACCATTCGTAGAAAAGAAAAAAGGAGAAAAGGGGGCGCACAATCGTGAAATATGTTAAAACAATAAAATCGACCAAAATCTACCATTCAAAATAGATGTTTGTCACAACTCACCTCCTCCCCATTGTGCCTATGACACTCACTGATAGAACTTCTTCTCCTTATTACAAATTCATATGGCCTATGTGGCTGCTGTAAAGCACATCTTTAAATGTTGCTGAAAGGAGTTTAGGCAAGATGACTGCCCCCATAATCAAATACAAAAACAAACCAAAAATATCATAAAATAAGAAAATATAATAATAAGAAGAATAAGAAAAGAATATGTAAAAGAATATTGTCTAAATTTGTTAAGCAAATATAGGTACTACATTTCTTTTAAGAAAAATATAGTCACCTAACATATACAGGATATTATCATGTAATTTTACAACAACTTGTTGGTTAATGTAAACATATGTGTAAATATATTTCATTTTTCAAAAGTTTTGTCCAGGTGGGCTAAAAATAATAGGCTTGTCTTCACTTCCAGATAAAACTATAACTCAGTACCCTGGCAGTGTCTCGGTCCCTAGTCTAGTAGTGAAAATTGTATTTATTTTTGAATTTTTGTTAGAAGAAGAACATAAACCTTTATTACAGACAACATTTAGACAACAAATCTTGAAAAGAAACAAATGTTTTCACCGTTACTAAAATAATACAGAAAAACAGAAGCTTTATAAACATTACAAGGTGTTTTAAACCTATATAGTCATGAAATAAAACTATATATATAAAATTTTAAAAATATATATTATATTTTTATATATATATAAAAAAATTTATATATATATAATATACACTTTCTTCTACTGGGGAAAATGTTCCTTTTTTTTAATACAATGACCAACACAACAAACAGTTTATGATTTAACTTGTGTTCCTTAGTTCACATTTAGGGATTTGTACTGTATATATTCATGAATAAAAAGAAAGAAAGATGGAACTCCTTATATATATATAGGGTACTAATGGACTAGAGAAGTGAAGTTATCCCTATATTTGAAAATGGTTTGAAGGAGTTTTGCCACGAAGTAAAATTGACGGGGGAATTTTTGTAAATTAAATAATAAAATTTTCACCCTTCATCATTATTAAAAATTCGCACCGTTTTTGTTTTTCTGCCCTTTTGGCCCTGTTTACACTCATCTCGGGTATACTACCGGGCTGAGAGCTCCTAGTCCTGGTCCACATGTCGACATCACCCTCTTCTAGCAGCTGCTAGTGTTAAAACCCCAGGTCGGGCATTTACTCCTCTTCTTACCCTTAGAAATTTATCAAACAGTGCAAATAAATTTAAAAAAGAAATCAATGGGCCCCTTGATTAAAAGAGAAATAGAATCCCAGGTTTGGTTCCGCGGGGTTTTAAACCCGGGGACCCTTGGCCTGGGGGCAAAATTTTTACCTCTGAGCTACAATGAGCTACTTAAGTTCTACCAAAAACAGACCTTTCTGTTAAAGAAGGAAAGGCCTGGTGATGTTATGCTGCTGGGTAAACATAAAATTTAAATTCAACCAAATACACACCCCCCCCTGAGCACACGGGCTGGTGAGGGGGTATGAAATGAATCGGGGCAAAACCCCTTTTAAACAAACACTTCTTTTTGAATATTACATTCATTTGGCATTAAACTTAACAACCTTTCTTCTTTCACTGCTTAAGACGCCAAGCCTTAAAAAAGGGGCTGTTTTGATAACACAGGGGAAAAAAATCGTTGGTACCTTCGATGAGAAAAAAAACCCCCGCAATGGTCACCAAAACTTAAAACAAAAAAGTAATGATAGCTTTAAATTTAATTAAAATCAACTAATGAACGTTTGTGAATTGCAGTTCAACAAAAAAAAACAACTAATGGAATTAGTCTGGACATTATTATGGTACCCTTGAATTAAAATTTTGTTGCACAACCTTTTAAGGCATTAACTGCAAACAAACAATTGCTGTAACTCTCAATGAGACATTTGCACTTGTCCACAGGTATTTTGGCCCGTTCATAATTAGCAAACTGCTCCAGCTTTCTCAGGAGTGAAGGGTGTCTTTTCCAGACTGCATGTTTCAGCTCCTTCAACAGATGTTCAATAAAATTTAGATCAGGACTCAAAAATCTTCAGAAAAGTGCAATGCTTTTTCCTAGCCCTTCTTGGATGTTTTTAAACTGTGTTTTGGGTCATTTTCCCTTTTTAGGACTCATACCTGTGACCCAAAACCCAAACTTTTTGAAAAGTCACACATTTTACTCCGAATGCTTATAGTCTTTAGATTTTAATTGTTCTGCACAGATTCAAGACACCCTGTGCCAGATGCAGGAAAGCAAACACAAAATATAACCGAACCTTCTCTATGTTTTACAGTAGGTACAATGTTCTTTTCTTTGCATGCTTCATTTTTGCATCTGCGTACATAGAGCTGTGACTTGCCAAAAAGATCTAGTTTTGTCTCCAAAAACAGTCTGACTCTTATGATTTGCTTTCCACAGTGGTTTCCTCCTCAGTCGTCTTCCATTAAGTCCACTTTGACAAAGACAGTGATGGATGCTGCGTGTCATGTTTCCAGGACTTTATTAATGAAAAACAGGCAAAAACAAGGTATACAGACAGTCCCAGCAACGTGTCTTGTAAGAAGAAATGAGCAAAACAGTTGCCTATCCAACCGCAATAGGATGTGAGCAAAAATAGGTCGAGACAAAGACGTACATTGGAATTAAAAAGGGAACAGCAACTTGAAACAGCAGGGGGGGAAACAAGGAACAATGGAGGAACAGCAGGCTTGTGCAAGCAGGCAGGGCACCAGGAAACCGAGATAGCATAGGAACCAGCATGCAGAATGAAGACTCCAGCAGACAAGGACTAAAGCCTCAGAACCGAGAGCAGAGGCAGGAGCATAGCTCAGAAACTCGGAATGCATGAGCCTTAGTGCAATGGACCCTAGTTTGCACATCGGATACTCAGGCCCAAACTGGAGGCAATAGCTGGGCTTTAAAGCTTGGCGTTCTCCGACACTCACAAGCAATGAGAAGAAACAGAAGGAGGGGGAGGGGGAAAACAATAGAAAGGGAAAAGAGAAAGAAAGCTTTTGTAGTGTTAATCAACAAGGGGAAAAACTAATTGTTGAGCCCTACCTTTTTTTTTTGCACAAAGGCTGGTGAACAAAATAAACGAACAAAATTTTCCTTGCAGTCACTTTTTTATTTGGGCCACCCTGGGGAGGCTATCAGGATAAAACTTCAAAATAAATCCAAAAAAAAGTTTAGACTACCCAAAGAAAGAAAGCCCAGGGGGCAAGGGAAAAACCTTTTATAAACAATCTGGGAGTAGGTTTTCGTCACCGGCATAAAAAAAAAAAACAACTCCTATTTATTTAAAAAAAGAAGTAAACTTATTTGCCTTTATGACAAAATAAAAATAAAAAATTTCTTCCCCCCCACTAAAAATTTAATTGGTGTCAGGGGGAAAAATTAAAAAAAGCCAATAAAACAGGCTATGCATTTTACGAGGTCCGTATTTTTCTCCCGGCTCAAAATAATACAAAGGGGGGTTAATGCAAAAAAATATTTTTTATGTTCTTTAAACCCCCCCCCCCAACATCATGAGGAGAAGAGAATCACGCATAAATAAAAGGGGCAGACAGCAAGGCGTGATAAAGGGTACTTCAATTACCCCCTATTGACTGGGTCACAGTTTGTTCAAAAGCAAAGGAGAGGGAGTTCCCAAACCTGTTTCAGGGTAACTTATGGCATTTTTTGGAAATCCCACAAACGATGCTTTTTAATTGGTATTTTCTAACAAAGCAGAACTTGTTTAACTGTTCACTGTTTCTGAAAAATG
>JAODAL010013689.1:0-90298 GCA_025379985.1 Phyllomedusa bahiana | reverse complement strand
CACTCCCTCGGGGCCTCCAGTACGGGTCACACACAGGGCCAACCTCAGCCTCCAGCTACAGTCACAACACACAGGCACTACCCGGGGCCTCCAGCTACATCACAACACAGGGCACTCCCCAAGGCCCCCAGCTACAGTCACACAAAAGGGCCCCCCCTCGGGGCCTCCAGCTACAGCCCACAACACAGGGCACTACCTCAGGCCTCCAGCCCCAGCCCGGCACACCGGGGCAAAACCTCGGGCCTCCAGCTTACAGCCCCCAAAAGGGCATACCTGGGCCTTTCCAGTTTACAGTCCCCACAAAGGGCCCTCCCTCGGGGCCCCCAGCTACATCAAGCACACACAGGGAAACTACCTCGGGGGCCTCCAGTTTACAGCCACACACACGGGGCCTACCTAGGGCCTCCGGGGCTATTTTTCCACCACACAGGGAAATTCCTTTCAGGCCCCCAGCTACATTTCACACCCACAGGGCACTACCTGGGGGCCTCCAGCTCCCAGTCACACCAAGGGAAATACCTCGGGGCCCCAGCTACAGTCCCCACAAAACAGGGCACTACCCAGGGCCCCCACTACAGTCACAGCCAAAGGGCACACCTCAGGGCCCCACTACAGTCCACACAGGGCCTACCTCAGGGCCCTCCAGAAACGCCCCCCCCCACGGGTTTTTCCTCGGGCCCTTTCCCAGCTACATCACACACCCCGGGGCACAACCCCCAGGCCTCCATTTCAATCACAGCACAAAAGGGCACTACCTCGGGGCCTCCAGCAACAGTCCCCGCACAAAAGGGCCCATACCTCAGGGCCCCCAAAGCTACAGTCACAGCACAAAAGGGGCACTACCTCGGGGGCCCCCACCCTACGGGCCCAGCACACACAGGGCACTACCTCAGGGCCTCCAGCTCAACCAACACAAAGGGCACTCCTCAGGGCCCCCCAGCTACAGTCACAGCCACCCCGGGGGCCTCCCCTGGGGCCCCTCCAGCTTTACAGTCACACGGGCCTACCTAAGGCCTCCAGCTACATCACACCACAGGGAAATACCTCGGGGCCCCCCAAGCTCAGTCACGGGAACCCCGGGGCACTACCTCGGGGCCCCCAAAGTTTCCGCCCCACCAAAAAGGGCACTCCCTCAGGCCCCCGCTACAGCACCCCCGGGCATTTCCCTTTCAGGACCCTACAGCCCACCACACGGGGACTCCCTCGGCCCCCGGGCTACAGTCCACAAACGGGGGCATACCCGAGGCCCCCAGCAACGTAAACACCCCGGGCATACCTGGGGCCTCCAGCTACAGCCCCAAACACCCCCAGGGCCCCTACCTAGGGCCTCCAGCAAACATCACACCACAGGGCACTACCTCAGCCCCCCCAGTTTCAGTCCAACACAGGGCCACCTCAGGCCTCCGCTAAAATTCACACACACAGGGCCTCCCTCGGGCCCTTTCCGGGCCTACAGTCCCAGCACACCCCAGGGCACAACCTCGGGCCTCCAGTTTACGTACACACACACGGGAAATACCCCCAGGCCTCCACCCTACGGGTCACAGCACAAACAGGGCACTACCCAGGGCCTCCAGTTTACGGGTAAACGCACACAGGGGGCCTACCTCGGGCCCCCAGCTCCCATTTCCACACACAGGGCACTCCCCTCAGGCCTCCAGTTTACAGTCCCAACAGGGGGCACTCCCTCGGGGCCTCCAGCTACAGTCACACCACAAAAGGGAAACCCCCTCAGGGCCCCCAGTAACATTTCACACCCACGGGGCACTACCTCAGGGCCCCGCTACAGTCCACAAAAGGCACTACCTCGGGGCCCCACACAGTCACCAAAAAGGCACTACCTCGGGGCCCCCACTACATCACACACCCCAAGGGCACAACCCGGGCCCTCCACTACAGTCACAGCACACAGGGCACTACCTCAGGCTCCACAACGGGACAGCAAAACCCCGGGCACTACCCTAAAGGCCCCCACTACAGTCACACACAAAGGGCACAACCTCAGGCCCCAAATACAGCACAAAACCCCCGGGGCACCCCTGGGGGCCTCCAGTTTAAGTCACAGCAAAAAGGGCCCCACCTCGGGGCCCCCCAAATACAGTCACACAAAAGGGGCACTACCTCGGGCCTCCAGAACAGTCACACACCCCCCCAGGGACTACCCGGGCCTCCACTCCAGTCACAGCAAAAGGGGCACTACCTAGGGCCCCCAGCTACAGCCCCACCACCACAGGGCCCTCCCAAAAGGGCCCCCCGTTTACATTTCACCCCCGCACAACAGGGACTACCTCGGGGCCTCCAGCTACAGTCCCCCCAAAACCAAAGGGCACTACGGGGGCCCCCTCCAGTACAGCCCAACACACGGGGGCACTACCTCAGGGCCTCCAGTTTACATTCAAGAACACACGGGGCCTTTCCTCAGGGCCCCCGCTACAGTCACAGAAACACAGGGAAAAATACCTCAGGGCCCCCATTACAGTCACACACACAGGGCACTACCTCAGGGCCTCCAGCTACAGTCACACAAACAGGGCCCTACCCGGGGCCTCCTTTTAACAGCACACCCCGGGCACAACCTCAGGGCCCCGCAACAGTCCCAGCACACAGGGCACTACCTCCGGGCCCCCAGCTACAGTCACACACACAGGGCACTACCTCAGGCCTTTCCAGCTCCCGGACACACCAACGGGCCCTACCTCCGGGCCCCCAGTTTACATCACGGGAAACACCGGGGCACTACCTCAGGCCCCAGCTAAAATTCACGCACCCCCAGGGCACAACTCGGGCCCCAGCTACGGTTCAAAACCACACGGGGCCCTACCTCAGGGCCCCAGCAACAGTCCCCAAAAGGGCACTCCCTTTTCAGGTCCCCAAGCTACAGCCCACACAAAAAAGGGCACAACCTAAAGGGTCCTTTCCCAGCTCCAGCCCACACACACAGGGCACTACCTCGGCCCCCAGCCCCGTCACAGCAAACAGGGAAAAAACCCCTCGGGGCCCCCCCAGTTTACAGTCCCAGCACACACGGGGCACTCCCTCGGGCCTCCAGCAACATTTCACACAAAGGGCAAACCTCGGGGCCCTCCCCCTAAAAGTAAACACAAAAGGGCACAAACCTCGGGGCCTCCAGCTACAGTCCCCAAAAAAACAGGGACCCCTCAGGACCCCAGCTACAGTCACACACACAGGGCACTACCTCAGGGCCTCCAGCTACAGTCACACACAAAAGGGCACTACCTCAGGGCCTCCAGCTACATTCACAAAAAAGGGAAAAACCTCAGGCCTCCAGCTACAGTCACACACACAGGGCACTACCTCAGGGCCCCCAGCTACAGTCACACACACAGGGCACTACCTCAGGGCCCCCAGCTACAGTAAACCCCCAAAAGGGCACCCTCGGGGCCCCCAGCTACATTTCACAGCACACAAGGGAAAAAAACCGGGACCCCCCAGTACAGTAAACACAAAAGGGCACACCTCGGGGCCCCCGCTACAGTCACACAAAAAGGGCACTCCCTTTCCCTCCACTACAGTCAAAAGAAACACAGGGCACTCCTAAACCCCCCCTCCAGTACAGTCACAGCCCAGGGAAACTACCTAGGACCCCAGCTACCGACACACACAGGGCACTACCTCAGGCCTCCAGCTACAGCCCCACACAAAGGGGCATCCCTAAAACCCCCCAGCTAATCACACCACGGGCACTCCCTCGGGGCTCCAGTACGTCCAAACAGGGAAAACTACCTCAGGACCTCCCCCAACAGTCACGCACACACCGGGGCACCCCTCGGGCCTCCACACAGTCACCACACACACCTGGGGACTACTAAAAAACCCCGCCTCCAGGGCCTACAAGTCCACAACAGGGCAAAACTCAGCCTCCGTCGTCCCCCAAAAGGGCACTACCTCGGGGCCCCCCAGCAAGCCCCACGGGACACAGGGGGCATACCCTCAGGGGCCCCGCTCGTCCGACCAGGGTACCCAGGGTCATTTCAGTCACACACACAGGGCACTACCTCAGGGGCCCCAGCCCCAGTTACACACCGGGCACTTCCCCTTTCAGGGCCCCCAGCTTACAGTACACACACACAGGGCCATACCTCAGGGCCTCCACTAAGTCACACAACAAGGCAAACCTCAGGGCCCTCCAGCTACGCCCACAAAAGGGGCACTACCGCAGGGCCCCCAGCTACAGTCACAGCACACACAGGGCACTACCTCAGGGCCTCCAGCTACAGCCCCACAACGGGCCCTACCCAGGCCCAGCTACAGTCCCACAACGGGGCACTACCTCGGGGGCCCCACTCAGTCACGCACACAGGGCCTACCTCCCCCCTCCGCTCAGTCAATCACCGGGGGCACTACCTCAGGGCCTCCAGCCTACAGTCCCCCAACGGGGCACTCCCTCGGCCCCACTCAGTCAAACACACAGGGCACTCCTCGGGCCTCCAGTAACAGTACACACAGGGCCCACTACCCAGGCCCCCGCTACAGTCACACACACAGGGCCACCTCAGGGCCTCCCTACATCACACACACAGGGCACTACCTCAGGACCTCCGCACAGTCAACACAAAAGGGCCTTTACCTCAGGGCCCCCCAGCTACGTCACACCACACAGGGCACTCCCCTCAGGCCAGCTACGTCCACACACAGGGCACTACCTCAGGCCTCCAGCTACAGTCACACACACAGGGACACCTCAGGGCCCTGTTTTCAGTCACAACCCCCGGGCACTACCTCTGGGCCTCAAGATACCAGTCGAAGCACTATCACATGAATCGGGCTACTATCCTCCATGGTAGCTGCACTATCCAAGCCTGACACGTGCACACGACATGCCTAGGTGGCATCACTAACTCAGGGACATCCTATCAAGCTACGATGTCACACATCAACACGCGAGGTCACTACCACTCTAGCGCCTCCATGAGCGTCCTAACAGTGTATCTACATCCAGCATCATAACTGTAGTGATGGCACTTAGCTCTCCCGTCTGAGGCAGGGTCCAGCTACAGCTAAGTGCCCTACTAGCAAATGCTGAATCAGGACTATGGACTACTCTCAAGGCTCTGCTGCTCGACTGCCTACAGTCTCATTAATCCTATAGCGGTCCAAAGGGCACTACCTCAGATAAGCTGAGCTCTAGTTGCTACTATTGCTCATACAGCATCACAGTGGCTATCGTACGCTGCAGATACGCGAATCTCCTGCGCTGACCAGATGCATCATGTACGACTATCTGGAGCAATCACTAACTCTGTCGTAGTAGCCTCCAGCTACCTGTCATCGGAGCACACATGTGTGGCAAAGAGTCCTTCAGGATCCGTTTCCTGAGTGAGTAACGTCTGCTCAGACGTACATGGTTCTAGTGTCACACAGGGTCCACTATCCTCACGTAGTGCCATCCCAACGATACTAGCTCGCAATGATCACTAGTGGCGATACTTCCTATTCCCTCGTGGCTGCGACTCCAAGCCATTACAGTCGACACACCGCTGGGCTGCTGATCATATCTCAACTCCAGGTACCTCCATGTCGTACAGTCGTTCACACTAGGGCACTACATCAGGGCCTTCCAGATACTACGTCACACACTGCTGAGGCGGCACTAGTGTCAATCTAATCCTATCCAGTGCGTCGCCTTCCAGTACTACATCTAGCTATCAGCGTCACAGGCTGGCACTCTCCCTACGTGTATTACTCATTGCGCCCTTCCAGCTTATCATGTAGTTCACAACAGGGCACTACCTCAGAAGGTGACCGTCTGCCTGACCGCTACAGTCACTCACACAGGGCATACCTCAGAGCCTCAGCTACAGACACACACACGGGCTACACACCTCGAGCTAGCTCCACGTCAATCTACAGTTCTATACCTAGCTAGTCAGAGGCTACTACGTCAGCGTGCTCCGAGGCTAGCATGTCTATCCAATACTCCTAGAATCCGGTCACTCTCATGCTTCAGGTGCTCCTACCAGCATACAGTTCCAATGCACACGCTGAGCCGGGGGGCACTACTACTTCTAGAAGGCTCTCCAGTCGATTACAGCTCGATGCGTGATGCCACCAACAGGGTCGAGCTGAGCAACGTTGTCAGCTCTAAGTTCCTATCCTGTCGTCCCGATAGCTCTACAGTTCACATCCAGACACTGAGCTGTGGCTGACATACACCTAGGGCCTCCAAGCCTCATTACGTGAAAGCATCTGCTGAGCTGTGTCAAATATCAAGTGGGCATCATCCCCTCAGTGGATGCTCCAGCTACAGTGATAACACGAGTCACAACATCCTAGCTGGACGCTACGTACGTACTCTACGTGATCATTCCGCACTAATCCTAATAAGTCGACTAGCATTCACCTCATCTGGAGTCCGACACGGACTGCTGTTTAAGTCCTCAGGAATCCTCATCCTAGCTAGACAGTCGTGATACAACTCAGTCTGCGTGCAGCACTGATGCCTATCTAGAGTCCATACTCCTTAGGCTACAGATCACTACAGCACAGATACCGTCGGCAATGCTGTAGAGCCTCTCAGGCGTGTACTCCCACTCCAAGCCTGTTGAGCGAGTTACCTCATCTAGCTGACAGGGCTACGTGTATCATCTCTCTAGCAAGTCCGTCTACTCCTCAGCTACAGTCATACCACACCGCATACAGGCACGTCATCGGACCTCTAAGCTGAGCACTCTGCTTGTATGCAGCTTTCATCACGCTACATCCTGCTGAGGTGCAGTACACATTCCTCGATGCAGAGGCCTCCGATGTATTCTAATCTCAACGTATCACTCACAGCTCTAGGGCAGCTTACGACTACCGTCTGCTTTGTGCCAGCGCACGTGTCTTCCATGCAATACAGTCACTACATCACTGATGCACTAGGATCGGCATCTGCCTTCAGAGGCACTCGCTAGGCTTTCAGTTCATCAGCAACACTTCCGTATCCTGTGGATATGTCGATCAGTGAGCCTTGCGCATCGTCCAGTAGGAGCTAGTGTATCTTTGTTCCACAGCACTCATCAGTCCTGTGCGTACGATAACCATCAGTGACTCGACGTCCAGTCGTACTAGTCACAGCTCCTAATCACAAGTGGCATACCTGTTACGCTGATACAGCGCTCTCCAGCGTAAACCAGCTCAGCACAGCATGTGTGCACATCTAACTATCTAGGTACCTGTGTTACGATGAACCGGCTAGTCTGCAGTCAGCAAGCACAGGTGTATCTAATCGAGATCCTACTACGCTGCTAGATGGACCACCTCCTAGCCTACAAGTGCACAGCATGCACATCAGGGCTCACTACATGTCAGGTGAAACTCTCCTCCAGACTGTAATGTAACACACAAGGGCGTATTACCATTCATGAGACTGCCATGCACTGTCGTAGTCTAGATCATCACACACCGTATCCTGGTCGCTTAGATACCGATCATGAGGGCCTGCTTCCAGCTATGCGTATCGTATAGTCACATGCAATACACCACTCAATGATTCCTGGGCACGTAAACTGTCCAGGACCATCCTTGATCTGAGCTGAGGCATCATGCATCAAAGATTCCGGTATCACTGTACTTACATCAGGGCCTCCTAGCTTACAAGTCACAGCACACACGGGCAACTAACTCAGGCAACCTCCGTAGCGATACACGAGTCATGATGCTGACACAGACACTGTGGTATGGCACGAATACCTCTAGTGGTCCTGTCCATGCTACAGTCAAAACGCAGAGTGTGCTTACTAATCTCGTGACTCGACGCAGCTTACTAGTGCACACTACCACTAGGATGCTCCATACTCAGGCGCCTCACTTCCGCTTGCTAGGTTCACACACACAGATAGAGCGTACTGACCTCATGGGCCTCCAGCTGAACATGTCAGCAGCACACTACAGCCTGGTCAGCATACACTCTTGCTGAGCAGTGTATCTCCTCCAGACATACCAGTCACAGTACACCTCGATGGATTGGCACTACGTCTCTGAGGACTGACTCGTCTGCTATCGTTCCCTACTATTCCTGTCGCGTCACAGCCATACACACACGTCGTGGCATACGCGCATCAGGGGCCCTGTCCATGTGCATACTAGATTCACAGTCCCTATCGAGAGGGGCTACCTGCTGTTACCTCAGGCCGTCCTACACGCTACACGTTGACAGGCACACTAGAGTGTGTAATCTGAGACATACCTACTCCAGCGCTGCCTGTCCCAGAGTTCAGTATGCACCATGCGCACACACAGAGGGCACTACCTCAGCGCTGCACGTCCAGCTACAGAGTGCTATCTCCACACATCAGCGTAGTCCTAGTGCTTACATCAGGGTCCTCCAGATCTACCAGTCTCGACCAGCACACTACGAAGGCGTGCTGTCACTACTCTCAGAACGCCTCATCCAGCTACTGTAGTCACACACACAGGGCACTACCTACAGCGAGCTCCTCCATGCTACACTGTCAGCACAGTCAGTCAGTGATGCCTACTACCTTCACGGCGTATCTCCTCTGTGTGATATCACGTCTAATGCACCAAACACTTGAGCTGCGTGATGTTACTGTTCCCCCCCCCCCCACCTCTAGTCTGTAGATACTCCCTAGCTAGCCTACTAGTATAGTCAGCTACACACAGTTTGCTTGAAGGCCCACGTAGCTCTCTAGGTGCCTCCAGATATCCAGTACGCACCACATGCATTGTGGCAGACTAACGCTCAGCTGCCTCAGCTGACAGTCACACACAGGGGGCACTACTACCTCAGGCTCCAGTACCAGCTCCACAGCTACACCTAGGGGTGGCATACAATACCTTCAGGAGCCCCACCTACCTAGCATACTAGTCCAACATAAATGCACTACACACGACTCAGGCAGACTTGTCAGGACGCCTCCAGACGTTACAAAGGTCTTTCTACAGCCAGCAAAGTGGAAGGTCCACACAACTCAGACGGCTTCCGAGCGGTGACCAGATCTCTGTTTCTGAAAGACACTCACACTATGTGGCCACGTACAGCGTTTATCTCTATGAGCACAAGACCTTAGAATGACCGAAAAACCTCTCAATAATATAACCTCAAAGACATAGACAATAGATATACATCCACACAGGACTGTGACAGGTACACACTCTGCAGCGGCCTCCAGCTTAACAGTCACACCACAGGCGCACTACCTGCAGGGCCTGCGAGCGTAGCAGTCACAGGCACAGGGCTCTAGCTAGGGGCCTCCAGCTACTGTCGAAACGTCAATCACACGGGGCACTACCTCAGGGACTCAGCTAACAGACACAGCACACAGGGTGACACATACAGCTCTCATGGGCATCTCCGTCCTATACGCTACAGCAGCTCCAGCTTGGGTTGGAACCCGAAGCTAGCGCTCCACGAGGCGGCCTGATTCCATGTCTACCCGGAGTCATACGAGCACAGATACTGGGCGACGTACCTCAGGTGCCTACAGCTACAGTCACACAACACTGGGCCAACTACCTATCCAGGGCCTCCAGCTACAGTCATCAGCACACGGAGGACTACTCAGCGGCCGGGCAGCTAGCTACAAGTCACAGCGACACACTGCGAGTCACGTAACCTCAGGGCCTCCGCTGCAGCTCGCTCACCAGCATCACACTAGTGGCCGACTACGCTGCAGGAAGAGCCCTGCACATCGGCTACGTCGACTGACACAAGGAGCACTACTCAGTGGCGACTCCAGTACAGTCACTAGCAGTGACACAGGGCACTACCCTCAGCGGGCTCGCCCAGCTACAGTCCACACATCCAGGTGTCACGTACCTCTGGACGCTCCAGCTACACCCGAGTCAACACGCACATCTCTCAGCCTGAGCTACGTACCTCAGGGGCCTCCAGCATACGCTTACGAGTCAGTCAGCATCATGGCGCACGTACCATCAGCGCTCCAGCTTACAGTGTCACAGCACACAGGGCAGCTCCTCAGGGCCTGCCCGCTAGCGAGTCACACACTGCAGGCAGACTACCTCACGAGGAGCCTCCAGCTTACAGTCACACACAAAAGGGCATACTCGGCTGGCAAACAGATGGGGCAATCAAGCTGACGCGAGGAATTCACCCACTACATGGGGCACTACATTCAGGGCACTGTCCGTAAAGCAAGACCGTAAGGTCACACCTAGGGCACTCCCCTCAGGCCTAGCTACAGTCACACACACAGGGCACTACCTCAGTGCCTCCAGCTACAGTCACACACACAGGGCACTACCTCAGGGCCCCCAGCTACAGTCACAGCACACACAGGGCACTACCTCAGGGCCTCCAGCTACAGTCACACACAGGGCACTACCTCAGGCCTCCAGCTACAGTCACAGCACACAGGGCACTACCTCAGGGCCTCCAGCTACAGTCACACACATGCAGGGACACCTACCGCGCGCGCTTCCACCGTCGCTTACAGTCACACAGGGCACTACCTCAGGTCCTCCAGCTACAGTCACACACACAGTGAGGCATGACCTCGTCAGCGCCTCCAGCTACTGTCCAAACACAACAGATGGCAGCTACCTCAGGGCCTCCAGCTACAGCTCTCCCGCAGCAGAACAGGGCACTACCTCAGGGCCTCCAGCTACTGTTCACAGACATCACAGGGCACTACCCAGGGACGTCAGTCTACACAGTCAGCAATAACAGGGCGACTTATACCTCAGGACCTCCAGCTACAGTCACACGCGCAGAGGGGCACTGACCTCTAGGGCCTCTCAGAGCTAACAGAGTCACAGCCACAGCACACAGGGCACTGAACATGCAGGACCTCCACGCGTACGAGACACACGACTTGGGCACTACTCAGGAGCCTCCAGCTACAGTCACACACACAGGGCACTCTCTCGGCTGCCTCCACGGCGTTACCAGTCACACAATCTCTCGGGGCGGCCACTTGACCCTGTGCAGTCGCCAACCCAAGCTACCAGTCAGCAGCAAAGCCAGCTCCGGGCACTGGTACGCCTCAGTGAATCCGTCCTCATCTACATTTAGGTCCTACACACGGACACTAGCTCCTTCAGCCCGGCACTACGCTCAGGGCCTCCAGCTGACAGTCACAGCACACAACAGCTGAAGCACTTACCTCAGTGCCCCTAGCTGACGAGTCACAGGCACTTACACAGGGCAATAGCTCTCAAGGGCCTCCGAGCGTACAGTCGAACACAGCAGCAGTGCACTACTCAGTGCCTGCCAGCTACGCCTAGTTCACGACACTACTAGGGGTCAATCACTCCCTCAGGGGCGCCCTGCTACAGTACACAGCACACACAGATGCATACTCACGAAGTACTCCAGCTGACGAGTCACATCCACCTCAGAGGCCACTACTGTGGCAGCCGCCAACCCCAGCTACACGTCTAACACACACATGCGGCCCACTAACGCTCACGTGAGATCCGTCCAGCTCACGAGTCACCACACCTCAGGGACTACCTCAGGATCTGAGGCCGTCACCTCACCTCAGCTAACGAGTCGACGACCATCAGCTAACAGCGGAGTTAATATCCTCAGGGCCTCAGCTACAGTATACACACACGGGCCACTACATACAGTGGACCCAACCCTCCAAGGCTACAGCATGCACTACACTCCAGATGCTCTCCACCAGGCACTACCCCAGGGGCTCCAGCTACGTAGTCTAGCATAGTACACACGGAGCTGTAGGGTATGGGCGTATATGGGGGGGACTATACTTACACCTCCAGGGCCATTCCACCGCTACCACCCGCCGTAATCCACCACACAGACGCCGCACATACCCTGCATAGGCCATTATCCGCTCGCTACAGTCACAGCACACACAGCACGGCACCTACACTGGCATGCGTGGGCCTCACCAGCTACAGATGATCACATACACACATGGCCTACTACCTCAGGCACCTCCAGCTTACAGTCACTAGCACACACTCCAGGGCACCCTACCTCTAGGGCCCTTCCAGCTACAGTCACGACACATCCCAGCCGAGCACTGTACCTCAGCGTCTTCTACCACTGCTATGTGTCACACATCTCAGAAGGCTGACCTCTAAATCTCGCGGCCCTCGCACGAGCTACAGGTCAACACACAGGGTCACAACTGACTTCAGATGGCTCTCAGACTACCAGCATACAGTCAACCCCACACACGCCGCGCTCACATTCTTTTTTACACTTTTCAACTGGGGCGCGACAGGCGCCACCGGTCGCTACATCTGCTACAGATGCCACACATCACAGCGGCACTCACCGATCAGGGGCGTCCGAGCTACGAGTCATACCGTACACCACGAGGCAATATACATATCTAGTCAGCTCTATAGACTCCTACAAGTCTACCACACACAATACAGCCAAGGCCACTAACCGTCAGTATGCTGGCTCCAGCTACTAGATCACAATACTGACTGCGTGGCCACCTCTACCTTCCCAGGGAGCCGCCCGAGTTACATGTCTACAGCACACACAGGGCTACCTACCTCCACAGTCTGATCCCTCCAGCTACAGATCAATACGACACACAACCCGCGCCACCGCCTCCACCGTACTCAAACACCTGACACTCGCCATCCTGCAGCTATCAGCTAGTCACAGCACGCGCCGTGCCAAGCCTCACCTCCAGGGTGTCCTCCAGCTACAGTCACACACACAGGGCACTACCTCAGCGCCTCCGAGTACCAGTCAAGCTACTATTGGGCACTATCATATCAGAGGCCCTCCAGCCCCCAGCTCCACCGTTCACACATCACAAGACTCAAGAGCAACCGTAACCCGCTACCCTATGCTCCTCCAGCTACAGTCAATCTCACAAGGGCGCACTACCTCAGTGGCCTCCAGCTATCAGTCACAGCACAACAGGGCCCCTACTTTGTCTAGCCGTCCTCCAGGCGTACTAGTTTCACACACCACAGGGCAGCTACCTCAGGGCCTACTTAGCTACAGTCACAGCCAGCACACACGAGGCGACTTAAGCTCTATGATCCTCCAGTACAGGTCACAAGCACATCACAGGGCACTACGCCTCAGGGCGTCCATATACAGTCAAAGCACACACCAGGGCGCTACCGTCAGGGGCCTCTAGCTTCGAGTATCCTATACAGGGCACTACCTCAGGACCTCCAGCTACAGTCACAGCACACAGGGCACTACCTCAGGGCCTCCAGCTACAGTCACAGCACACACAGGGCACTACCTCAGGGCCTCCAGCTACAGTCACACACACAGGGCACTACCTCAGGACCTCCAGCTACAGTGTCTACACACTGATCAGGGTCAGACTACCTCAGGGGCCTCCAGCTACAGTCACTAACACATGAGCTGAGCTACTCAGCGACGCCTCAGCTGACAGTCACACAACAGCCTGGCGGAATACCTCCAGTTCGCCGTCCAGCTACAGTCACACACACAGGGCACTACCTCAGGGCCTCCAGCTACAGTCACAGCACACAGGGCACTACCTCAGGGCCTCCAGCTACAGTCACACACACAGGGCACTACCTCAGGGCCTCCAGCTACAGTCACACACACAGGGCACTACCTCAGGGCCTCCAGCTACAGTCACAGCACACACAGGGCACTACCTCAGCGCCTCCAGCTACAGTCACAGCACACACAGGGCACTACCTCAGGGCCTCCAGCTACAGTCACAGCACACACAGGGCACTACCTCAGGGCCTCCAGCTACAGTCACACACACAGGGCACTACCTCAGGGCCTCCAGCTACAGTCACACACAGGGCACTACCTCAGGGCCTCCAGCTACAGTCACACACACAGGGCATCGAGGCCTCAGCGCCTACAGTCTTCGTCACACAAACCTGGAGATAGTCTTACCCTGGGCCTCCAGCTACAGTCACAGCACACACAGGGCACTACCTCAGGACCTCCAGCTACAGTCACACACACAGGGCACTACCTCAGGACCTCCAGCTACAGTCACAGCACACACAGGGCACTACCTCAGGGCCTCCAGCTACAGTCACAGCACACAGGGCACTACCTCAGCGCCTCCAGCTACAGTCACACAGGGCACTACCTCAGCGCCTCCAGCTACAGTCACACACACAGGGCACTACCTCAGGGCCTCCAGCTACAGTCACACACACAGGGCACTACCTCAGGGCCTCCAGCTACAGTCACACACACAGGGCACTACCTCAGGCCTCCAGCTACAGTCACAGCACACAGGGCACTACCTCAGGCCTCCAGCTACAGTCACACACAGGGCACTACCTCAGGGCCTCCAGCTACAGTCACAGCACACACAGGGCACTATGCCTGCGATGGCCTCCAGCTACAGTCTCACTACACACAGGGTCAAGCATACTCAGGGGCCCTCCAGCTATTCTGTTCACAGCACACACAGAGTGCAGCTACCTCCTAGCAGGCCCCGCTTCGGTGGTGGAGGTGAGGAAGGCTTAGAGTAGCTGTGGCCCCCGGACTGTACCTCTCCTGCAGAGGGACCCTGGCATCAAGTCGGGGCTCCGGGTCTGAGATGGCGGGTTGGGTATGGGCGGGGGCATGCGCGTGTCTCCCCGGCGGCTCTCACCTCTGCGGTGTCCGGCGTGCTCAGGCCGCAGCTCACTGATGACGCCAGCCTCCCCGGAAGCCGCCGCTCTCCTCCTCCTCCTCCCTGTTGGGTTTAGTACCTAGGAAGGTTAGACGCCCCCGGGAACCGCCGTTACGATCAATCAAAGAACTGCGGCCGGGAAAGTGCCTGTGCAGAGCCGTGTACCACACCTGCGGCTACGGAAGAGGTCTCCTGGGGGACCTGCAGGGAGAAGTGCCGCCTTGCCCGGGCCACCGCATTTGTGGAGAGCAGGACAGGTAGCAGCGCCGGCTTTACATAAGAGGGGTGAACTGAGGGAGGGGGGGCGAGGTGAGACTGGATGTACACTATTACTACTGGGGGCGGTCCTTGATACACGGTGTACACTCATATACTGGACGTCCTTTACACGCGGGTGGTGCACTATGTTAGTACTGGGTTTCCTTTACGACGGGGGTGTACAGCTATTATACTGGCGTCCTGATACACAGGTTTTACACTATATACTGGCGTCCTATACGCGGTTCACTAATACTGGGCCCCCTATAGGGGTGTACACTTATGGCGACCTATACGCGGTGTAACTATATATGGCGACCTTACGCGGTTTTAACTTATATGGCGACCTTACGCGGTGTACACTTATATTTGGGCCCTTTAACGGGGGTTACACAAATATACGGCGACCAACCGGGAAACACATATACTGGCGCCTATACGCGGTGTACACTATTTTCGGGCCCTTACCGGTGTACACTATATATGGCCTCCTATCGCGGTGTACATATTACTGGCGCCCTTACGCGGGTGTCACTTTATGGCGCCCTATCCCGGGGGTGTACACTATATACGGCTCCTTACGCGGTGTAATTTTAAATACTGGGCCCTATACGCTGTTTAACTATATACGGGTGATTTTTGGCGACCTAACGGGTGTCACTAATACGGGGACTTACGGGGTGTCATTTTTTAACTGGGCCTATAGCGGTGTACACTATATACTGGGACCCTATACGCGGTGTCACTATATATGGCGACCTATAGCGGTGTACATATAACTGGCCCTATACGCGGTGTACACAATTTTTTATCCTTCCTTTACGCGTTGTACACTATATACGGGCCTCCTATACCGGTGTACATATTTACGGGCCCTCCTATACGCGGTGTCACTATAACTGGCCTCCTATACGGGGGGGTTTACATATATATGGCCCCATACGCGGTGTACAAAAATTATGGCCCCTTTCGCGGTGTACACTATATATGGCGTCCTATACCGGTGTACACTATTATGGCGTCCTATACGGGTGTAACTATTTCTGGCGCCCTATAGGGGTTTGTACACTATATACGGGCCTCCTTTAGCGGTGTACATATATACTGGCTCCATACGGGGTGTACACTATATACTGGCCTCCATTAGGGGTTTAAACCATATTACTGGCCTCATACGGGGGTTTTTACACTTTTTAAAATGGCCCCCTTTTACGGGGTTTGTACACTTTTTACGGGCCCTCCTATACGCGGTGTACACTATATAGGGCCTCCTTACGCGGTGTACACTATATCTGGCCTCTATACGCGGTGTACACTAAAACTGGCCCCTTCGGGGTGAAAAATATAAACTATTACTGGGTCCTTACACGGGTGAAACCTTATACACTATTATTTGGCGCTAACACGGTGTACCTATATACACTATATACTGGTGTCCTTACACGGTGTACACTATATACTGGTGTCCTAACACGGTGTACCTATATACTGGCGTCCTATACCGGTAGTACACTATATACTGGGTCCATACACGGTGCACACAATACTGGCGTCACTACTCACCACACGGTGCACACCTAATTGGCTGTCCGTATACACGGTGTACACTTAACCTGGCCGTCCTATACCACGGTGTACACTACTCACTGGCGTCCTAGACACGGTGTACACTATCTCATGGCGTCACTTATACAACGGTGTACACTATATACTGCGTCAGCATACACGGTGTACACTTATAGGGCGTCCTATAACGGTGTACAATATACTGGGCCCTATACACCGCTGTAACTATTATCTGGCTGTCCATCACGGTGTACACTTATTCTGGCGTCTATACACGCAGTTAACACTATAAGCGCGCGTCCTATCCCTGCGTTCGGTACACTATATACGGACGTCCTATACACGTGTACACATATACACTATAATACTGGCGTCCTATACACGGTTTACACTATATAACTGCGCCGTCATATACACAGGGTACACTATTCGGTGTCATAACAAGGTGTACACTATATACTGGCGTCCTATACACGGTGTACACTATATACTGGCGTCCTATACACGGTGTACACTATATACTGGCGTCCTATACACGGTGTACACTATATACTGGCGTCCTATACACGGTGTACACTATATACTGGCGTCCTATACACGGTGTACACTATATACACTATATACTGGCGTCCTATACACGGTGTACACTATATACTGGCGTCATATACACGGTGTACACTATATACTGGCGTCCTATACACGGTGTACACTATATACTGGTGTCCTATACACGGTGTACACTATATACACTATATACTGGTGTCCTATACACGGTGTACACTATATCCTGGCGTCCTATACACTGTGTACACTATATACTGGCGTCCTATACATTGTGTACACTATATACTGGCGTCCTATACAGTGTGCACACTATATACTGGCATCCTATACGCGGTGTACACTATATACTGGCGTCCTATACGCGGTGCACACTATATACTGGCGTCCTATACGCGGTGCACACTATATACTGGCGTCCTATACGCGGTGCACACTATAGACTGGCGTCCTATACGCGGTGCACACTATATACTGGCGTCCTATACGCGGTGCACACTATATACTGGCGTCCTATACGCGGTGCACACTATATACTGGCGTCCTATACGCGGTGCACACTATATACTGGCGTCCTATACGCGGTGCACACTATATACTGGCGTCCTATACGCGGTGCACACTATAGACTGGCGTCCTATACGCGGTGCACACTATAGCCTGGCGTCCTGTACGCGGTGTACACTATGTACTGGCGTCCTGTACGCGGTGTACACTGTGTACTGGCGTCCTATACACGATGTACAGTATATACTGGCGTCCTATACACGGTGCACACTATATACTGGCGTCCTATACACGGTGAACACTATATACTGGCGTCCTATACGCGGTGCACACTATAGACTGGCGTCCTATACGCGGTGCACACTATAGACTGGCGTCCTATACGCGGTGCACACTATAGACTGGCGTCCTATACGCGCTGCACACTATAGACTGGCGTCCTATACGCGCTGCACACTATAGACTGGCGTCCTATACGCGGTGTTACACTATAGACTGGCGTCCTATAAGCGGTGTACACTATAGACTGGCGCTCCTATACGCGGTGCACACTATTAGATCGGCGTCCTATACCGCGCTGCAACACTATAGACTGGCGTCCTATACGCGGTGCACACTATAGACTGGCGTCCTATACGCGGTGCACACTATAGACTGGCGTCCTATACGCGGTGTACACTATATACTGGCGTCCTATACGCGGTGTACACTATATACTGGCCTCCTATACGCGGTGTACACTATATACTGGCGTCCTATACGCGGTGTACACTATATACTGGCGACCTATACGCGGTGTACACTATATACTGGCGACCTATACGCGGTGTACACTATATACTGGCGACCTATACGCGGTGTACACTATCTACTGGCGTCCTATACACGGTGTACACTATATACTGGCGTCCTATACACGGTGTACACTATATACTGGCGTCCTATACACGGTGTACACTATATACTGGCGTCCTATACACGGTGTACACTGTGTACTGGCGTCCTATACACGGTGTGCACTATATACTGGCGTCCTATACACGGTGTACACTATATACTGGCGTCCTATACACGGTGTACACTATAGACTGGCATCATATAACGGGGAGCAACAAGGAACAACATTATGGGTGACACATGGACAGGATATCTGGCGGGGGATATAGAGGGATGGGGCGCTGTGTGGGGCCCATCCTGTGGAGACTACACTAGATGAGTACAGAGATCCAGCTTGTGCAGGAGAGGACTTTCCGCCTGAAGAATTGACAAGGCACTTAGTTACGCGAGTAAAATTGTGTTACCTTGTAAAATAGACGTCGTATGAATGACGCTGCGTATTTTACATTGCAATCAATGCTTAGGTTATTTTGTTGCGTATTTCGGAATAAAATAAGCTTTAAAATACATTGTGAGAACTTGCCCTTACGCAGTGCTGACATAACATCGGTGACTGCAGTAGACTTTGTTGTACAGGTCTTCTTTTATCATTGTTTTTTTTTGCATAAATTCCGTATAACATTCCAGTGGTACTTTGAGATACCAGTTTAATTCACTCCGTGACTTTGCTCTTAACTCAAATTTGCTCTTATGTCAAAGCAAATCTTCCCATAGAAATGTACTGAAATGGCATTAATCTGTTCTACGCACCCCAAACCACCACAATTGTTGTTACATGTTTCGTAACAAATATGCACACTGTATACTGCCTCGTTCACACGGCTTATTTGGCCGCGGAGTGGCGCCGGACTCCGCGCCGGATTTGCGCTTCAGTACGCCGCCAATCCGTCGGAGTAATTACGGTAATCCACTGCTCTCATAGAGAACAGTGGATTCCGTCGCTCCTCCCCGCTCGGCGAATCCGCCGCGGGGGGAGAAAGTGACATGCACATTATTTACAGCGCGTACGCGCCGTAAACAATGCATTGTCTATAGGGCCGGGAGCGGCGCCCCCGCCGCGCTCCAGCCCCATCCCGTCCCTTATTCACGGCGGATTTGTGAGCGCAATCCGGCTCACAAATCCGTCAGGAATAAGCCGTGTGAACACGGCCTAAATATACTACATACAGTATAACAAAAGAGAATGTAAAGAAACAAACTGATTTAGTTAAGGCCATGTCTCCACTGCACGGCTTTTCGGACGGTTTTTCAGCCGGTTTGCGGTTTTTCAGACCGCCTGAAAAACCGGCCGAAAATGAGCACAATTGTGCTCTATGGAAAACCCGTGCAGCAGTCCCCACTGCACGGGTTTTCCTGCCCGGCGGTTTTGCCGCCCGCGGTCCGCCCGCGAAACATTGTGAGTGCACAATCTTCCGTCCGGTTTCTGGACGAATCTGTGCATCTCAATGTGAAGGGGGAGGGCTTTTCTCTGGTCATCGCAGAGAAAAGCCGTTACCCCCCTCCCCCCCTCCCGCGGTCGTGGGGACGGCTGCAAAACAGTGCAAATACCGGTCGCATAACCGACCAGTATTTGTCACTTGCCGTGTAAACGGCCCCTTAGTGTTTTCACCATGGAAGTCAGGTGAAGATGCTGCCGGAGATGGAGGTGGAGCACTTGGGTTATGTTCGCACGGCTAATTGCAGGCCGTACAGTACTGTGATGTGGGGGGGCCGGCAGCTCATTGCTCGCGGCGCGTAAGCGCCGTGAATAAATGACATGTCGATTATCTCCCCGCGCATACAATCAGATCATATTGTATACGCGGGGAGAGGAGATGTAATTCATAGTTCTCTATGAGAACTGTGGATTACCATAATGATTGGGGCACATTTCGCCCATATTAGAGCGCAGTATGCGCACAATACATGGCGAAATGCATCCCAAAATAAGCCGTGTGAACATAGCCTTAGGATGGGTTCACACAGTGTTGCTGTAATAGCAGATGTTTTGTAGAGCAGATGACTTGTTTAAAATTCATAGATGGTTATAGATAAGTTTCTAAGCAGGTGTTGCTGCAATGCACATCTGCTCTCCTTCACTCTTAACTCAAATATTTGCTCTGAACTCAAAGCAAGAAATGGACCAAGCGACTGCTTTGATCTCAAAATACTCTTAAAGGAGTTGTCTCCCTACTTCTATTTATCTTACCTCAGTCCTGTTTTCTCCGTTTCACTTTTGAATTCTGGGGTGTGTTTACTGGCTACTACTGGCCTGCAGTGACGAGCTGCTGAGGACACCAGGGGGGGACATGTATAAAAACTTGGTCTAAGTCTTTTTGTTGCCCATAGCAACCAGTCACAACGCTCGCTTCATTTTTTCAGAGCGCTATATGAAATGAAAGGGGAGCTCTGATCGGTTGCTATGGGGAACAAAGAAAGTCTTAGACCAAGCCAGTTTTCATACATGTACCCCCAGGTCTGTAGCTATAGCGACCAGTGCTGGCAGCCTATCAGGAGAGATTCAACAGGTCTGTATAGCGAACTGAGGAGCTGATGCAGCCCATACAAGAGGGGATATGTAGGAATAGGTAGGACACTGTTAATGGACATTGCAAAGTAAAAAAAAAAAAAAAGTGAAAAAGCAATCATCTCACCCGTCAACTTTCACTGCCATTCAGCTTATAGCAGGATCTATGCCCAATGTTCTTCCGGTGCACAGGAGAAAAAGAACCATCCGGCTGTAGATGGATCGTGTGAACACAAATGAACGATGAAATCTTCTCCAGCACTCGTGTATTAATGGAAAAAAACGCACTTTATTGTAGACTCATGATAAAAATATGGTTAAAAATCAAAAAAGACGCATACAAAACGCACTTTGTTGCCCATAGCAACCAATCAGAGCGCAACAAAGTGAGTTTTCGACCTAGACAGTTTTCATACATGTGGTCCATACTGTCCACGCGTTTTGAGCCCAAGAAAAGAGTGTCTCTTAGTCGTGACTAAGAGCCACTCTTGTATTTTGCTCGAAACGCGTAGACGGTATGGCTTTTTGTATGTCTTTTTTTGATTTTTAACCATGATTTTATCATGAGTCTACAATAAAGTGGATTTTTTTCCATTAATATGCGAGTGCTGGAGAAGGTTTCATCGTTCATATATTGCAAAGTGACTTGTTTTTACAAGATCTTTAACATAAAAAGCAATCCTTGTAGTGAGACAACCTCTTTAAGTCAAGACGCTCTTAAGTAAAGGTACCACTGTATTTTCTTTAACCCCTTACCGCCAGAACCAGTTTTGACCTTCCTGACAGAGCCCCGGTTTTAAAATCTGACGTGTCACTTTATGTGAGAATAACTTTATTACACTTTTACCTATCTAAGTGATTCAGAGATTATTTGTGAAATATATGAAAATATCATGAAAATTTGCAAAAAAATTGCTATTTACAAGTTCAAAAATTTCTGCGTCTAAGACAGTTATTCCACTCAAAATAGTTTATAACTAGCATCTACCATATGTCTACTGCAGGTTGGCATCATTTTTTAAATGTTTTTTGTTTTTTACCAAATTAGGGGGCTTAGAAATTTAGTAGTCCTTTTCACATTTTCAAGAAAATTTGCAAAATAGATTTTTTTAGGGACCAGTCCAGTTCTGACGTGGCTTTTAGGGGTCTGTATGTTATATAACTCCGTAAATGATTCCATCTAAGAAACTAGACCCCTTAACGTATTTAAAAAAGCATTTAGGAAGTTTGTTACCCCTTTAGATATTTCACAGAAATTAAAGCAAGGTGGAGGTGAAATTTTAAAATTTCACTTTTTTTTTTTTTTTTGTAGATTTTCAATTTTTATTGATTACTCACTGGAACACGGTAGATGTGACCAGGTAAATGCAACTCAACATCAATTACCCAGATTCTGTAGTTTTCAGAGATATCCCATATGAGGCCCTAGTACGCTATTTGACTCAATCACAAGCCCCAGAATAGTAGGAGCACCTACAGAACTCTGGGGAATCATTTTTATTACGGGTTTATTTAGGCGCCATTTCAGGGTTTCGGACACCCTGAGGTGCTAAAACTTAATAAAATCTACTAAAATGACCCCATATTGTAGTGTGGTTATCGACCCCCTCAGGCGGGCATGGTGACGTCACCGGACAACCCAGATGCTTTCAGAAAGCATCCGGGCTGTCGGGTAAGGTATCTACACCGCTGACTGCTACGATCGCAGGCAGCAGGATCTCACTTCTGCTCCCTGCAGCTTCGATGTCGCAACCATGATGCGGCATGATGCCAGCGGTAATATACCGCTGGTCCCATGCCGCGATCTCGCGAGATCCGCTTGTGAGTGCGCAAGATCGCCATGACGTACCCATACGTCAATTTGCGGGAAACCCTACCCGACCTTGACGTATGGGTACGTCAAATGTCGGTAAGGGGTTAAACATGCTTGTATTTGAAGCCAAAATCCCATATATGACATGGGTATAAATCGATGTAACAATAGGACATAATACAGCATGGTTTCATTAAGAATAATTGATATGTAAAATTAATGTCCTATTTTTGAATAAACCTAAAGGAATAACCTGAAACGGGAGAGGATCCCGGTCGTAGTAATTGTGTAACATTTAGACCGCTCAATACACAAAGATTTGAAATATTTAGAACTGGTCCAAACCAACCATAACGTCTGTATTTTTTGACACACAAAGGGGGGATCGATTAGATTAGAGTTAACAATAGCAATTGAAGTTAGTTTGCCCGATCATATCGGAACGCGCAGGTGTAGAAGGATCTTCCCAAAGTTGTGCTATTGCTGCCCTAGAGGTAGTAAGGCCATGGAAGATGAGCGTCCTAACTACTGGGTCAAGGCTATCAATTGCAATATCTAATAAGGCTAGTTTAGGTGATAACTTGAGATTAACACCTGTGATTTCTGCTAGTAAGACTTCTACTAGTTCTTGGGCAGTTCCACCATACGTGTAAAAGGTATAACCTTATTTTCTGTGGAAGTGACGTCCGGGTAAACCATTGTACTGTACCTGTGTCCGTCTATTCCAACTCCTGTACCACTCTGGTTTGTGTATTCTATCTTTCTGACAGCTGCGGACTTATCATACTTAACCAATGTCATCTGTTCAGTTGAACCTGCATAATCTGTACGTTACTCCTGTGCTTCTTCACAGACTGCAACAATGAAAAGTGCTTGGAAAAGCCAGAGCTCCGACCACTGTATATGGATGTCCAGGCAACAAGCCCACTGGTGGGTTGTATTAAACGTCGCTACGGGAGTGTTAACATGGCACCGATAAGACCTATGCCAAGCACTAGGAGCAGTTAAAGGGGAACACCATTTCAAGACATTTTCTCTTGATCCTCTTGCACCCCCACATTCTCCTCATAGCTGTTAGGGTATGTTCACACGGCTTAAATTGCCGCGTAGTTCGGCACGCATTTTGCCGCATATTGTGCATTATAAGCGGCAAAACGCGTGCCGCAATTACAGTAATTCATAGCTCTCATACAATCGTATTGTACGCCGGGGGAGAAAAGTGACATGTCAACTGTTCGCAATGCTTACGCGCCGCTGACAATGCATGTCAATGGGACCTTCCGGGTGACACCCCCCACCCCCTTTGGGGTTTGGAATTACGTGCTGGTTCCAAAACACATGGCGTATTGCGGCGCATACTATACGCGCCGCAATAAGCCGTGTGAACATAACCTTATACCTAAATGATATTTTTCCTTTAAAGAGCGTTCTCCTCTCTTAAAGGGAATTTTACATTTTCAGAAAAAGCTTGTCAGCAGTCAGTGAGGTTCTAAAATAGAGACCAAGACAACTAGCCTTTAAAACTCGCTCCGTTCCAGCAGGCCGCAGGTCCTTGTGTGGAAGCCGATGGCGTTACGATCAGTAGTCACATAATCACAGGGCTTAGTGATCACATCCCATTCATCCAGGAGGAGATCATTGTGGCCTGTAAATAGCTGCAGGGTGAACGATGATGTAGTTGGCTGGGAGTTGTAGTGATGCTGGAATGGAGAAGTCTTAAAAGGTGATGTTTTTATCTTCTTTCGGAGGCTGGGCTCACACGGCGTATAGTGGCCTGGCACTCATTCACCTTTCCTTTTCCCAGCATAAGCGCCAGAAAGAAGTGACATGTCACTTAATGAGTGCTATGATTTTACCAAATTTGCGGGGCTTACATCGGGCACATTGCAGCCGTGTGAACACCCCATAATTTGGAGCCTCGTTGACCGACTAACGGACTTTTTCTAAAAATGGACTGGAGGGATGACTGTGCTTCCTCACTCACTCCATTCATTTCTATAGGAGTTCTAAGTACAGCCAAGCACACTTGCTCGGTGGTATCAAAAACAAAGGAGAATGAGAGGGTGAACCAAGCATGACAACAAGCCAGCGACAACCGGGAAGTCAGAAGGTAGCAATGCTCCCGAATGATCATATTATTGCTGGGCTAGAAACCATTTTATTAAGATTGTGTTTAATTTTTTTACATATAAATGATAAAATGCACAACAATAATGATGCAGTCAGGTTCATATCTACATTTGGAGCCTCTGTCATGGACTCCGCAACACTGACAGAAAAAGTAGCGCCGCATGCCACACTTTTTTTTTTTTTTTTTTTTTTTAAACATTGGAAACCCAACATCCCTCTTTGTAGTCACTACGGTCTGTTGGGCGCCAATGACGTCAGTCATCAAACAGACCCAGTTTCACCTCTGTTATAGAGAATGGAACCTCCAACACCTGGTCTCAATAAGTTAGGCCATGTTCACACGACATTTTGGACGAGGTTTTTGGAGCGTTTCCTCGCCCAAAACCTCGTCCAAAACGCTCCCAGTTCATTTTATTGATTCCTATGTAAAACCTCGTTGTAGTTCACACACGAGGTTTTTACACACTTCTTTGGAAGCAATGAAAAGGACGTGTCATGTCAAGTCTTGAAGCGCGTTGTAGGCGCGGTTTGTTAGCGCGGTTTTGGCGCGTTTTCGCCGCGGTTTTTGTCCTGGCTATTCATTTGTATGGGTGAAAACCTGATCAAAGCCTCGTCAAAAACCTTGTCTGAAGCGTGTTTCAGGCGAGGTTTTGATGTGGTTTGGACGAGGTTTTGGGTGAGGAAACGCTCCGAAAACCTCATCCAAAAACTCGTCCAAAAAACGCCGTGTGAACATGCCCTTAACCAGTGTAGCTGGAGTCTGTAGAATGCTTTAGATTATAGCAACTTTGTAGTTGTAAAGTTAGTATTTTCTGGTACATAGTCTTGTATTTCACGCTTTCCCTAGAATTAATGGTTGTCAGTATATTCTCCACCATAGACTTTAGTGGAGGGATGCACCAATCCTGATTTCTTTTATAGGATCCCAGAGTACTAGACCGCATGTTGCCTTACCTGGTGAATTATTATGGAAATCCTCACTCAAGAACTCACGCATATGGCTGGGAGAGTGAGAAGGCGATGGAAAAAGCAAGAGAGGTAATTGCTACAGCCAGCAGTAGCAATATAGTCTGTTTGACAGAATTTGTACTATATATTTTGCCAAATATTTCAGTCATGACTGAGGGGTCCAGTTGTCCCAGTTGCCATTTTTTTTTTGTCTTTTAGATTATATTATGTGAAGAAAATTTCAGCTTAGACAGGTTGCAACTTAGTTTGGGGCAGATTGGGATGCTGGACCAGTGAGAATTTTGGGCATTAGGATTACCTCATTAACGTGTAAACATTGTTTAAGTGTTTTCTCCGTAAATCAATTATACAAGCGGTAATAAGAAACTTTGTAATATATCTTATTACAGAAATATTCCTCTTTCTCAGTTTATCCTGCGCCTCTGCTTCCAGCTACCCCCACCTATCAATGTGAGAGATCAGTTGATGGCTGCTGCCAATAAATGTCTATGGGGAAGGGAGAGGGAGGAGTAGGGAACAGGTGCAGAGAGAAAAAGAGAGGCATAGACACTTGCTGCTGCTTCTTTTAGTAACTGTTTTCCCATCTTACTTCAGCATTGGATTTGCAGCAGTACTGCTCCATAGTGTCCTCCATGCTGCTGCTGCTTCTAGTACGTGTTCTACCACCTCAGCTCGGGGCTGGATTCACAGCAGTGCTGCTCCATAATGTCCTCCATGCTGCTGCTGCTTCTTCTAGTAAGCGTTCTACCCCCTCACCTCGGGGCTGGATTCACAGCAGTTCTGCTACATAATGTCCTCCATGCTGCTGCTGCTTCTAGTAAGCGTTCTACCCCCTCACCTCGGGGCTGGATTCACAGCAGTGCTGCTCCATAATGTCCTCCATGCTGCTGCTGCTTCTAGTAAGTGTTCTACCACCTCACCTCGGGGCTGGATTCACAGCAGTGCTGCTACATAATGTCCTCCATGCTGATGCTTCTTCTAGTAAGTGTTTACCTCAGGGCTGGATTCACAGCAGTGATTCTCCATAGTGTCCTCCATGCTGCTGCTGCTTCTAGTAAGTGTTCTACCACCTCACATCAGGGCTGGAATCACAGCAGTACTGCTCCATAATGTCCTCCATGCTGCTTCTAGTAAGTGTTCTACCACCTCACATCAGGGCTGGATTCACAGCAGTACTGCTCCATAGTGTCCTCCATGCTGCTTCTAGTAAGTGTTCTACCACCTCAGCTCGGGGCTGGATTCACAGCAGTGCTGCTCCATAGCGTCCTCCATGCTTCTTCTAGTAAGTGTTCACCTCAGGGCTGGATTCACAGCAGTGCTGCTCCATAGTGTCCTCCATGCTGCTTCTAGTAAGTGTTCTACCACCTCACATCAGGGCTGGATTCACAGCAGTACTGCTCCATAGTGTCCTCCATGCTGCTGCTGCTTCTAGTAAGTGTTCTACCACCTCAGCTCGGGGCTGGATTCACAGCAGTGCTGCTCCATAGTGTCCTCCATGCTGCTGCTGCTTCTAGTAAGTGTTCTACCACCTCAGCTCGGGGCTGGATTCACAGCAGTGCTGCTCCATAGTGTCCTCCATGCTGCTGCTGGTTCTAGTAATTGTACTACCACCTCAGCTCGGGGCTGGATTCACAGCAGTGCTGCTCCGTAATGTCCTCCATGCTGCGGTTTCTGAGTATATGTGAGATCGTGATCTTGAAGCAGACTCTTCTCTCTACATGCTGTGCATATACATAGAGGTTAGTACCAGTCCGTCTTAGAGCTTAGCTTTGGAAAAAAACTGACAATCAAGGATGGAGCCTACAGAAGGAAAAACTACTGAAAATAGTCCTTTAATGGTCAGAAATACTGCTGTTCCTCAGCTTATTGTAAAAAGTTACCTGAAATGGCAGGTCGACATTAAAGGAGTGGTGCTTTATTTATACGATTTCAGAAGAAAACATGAAAAGAAACAGAACCAGGATCGGGTCACTGTACAGGTTGCCTTGATAACAACCGCATTAAACCACATTACAGCATAGAGCCAGTCTGGTGGCCAAGAAGACTAGATTTTCTCATTCAACATGCATTCTTAGCAGAACAAGATTTGGTTTTAATCTTTTGTCTATTTAATAAGAATTTGTCTGAAATGAGTTATTCTTTCTAATGCAGCAAGTGGCCTCTTTGATCGGAGCAGATCCCAGAGAGATAATTTTTACAAGTGGCGCAACGGAATCTAACAATCTCGCTCTTAAGGTAAGTCTTTTTTTTTTTTTAATGTGAGAATGTTTGCGTATTGCGTTTTTCAGATCTAAACGGGCACGACTAACCCACAGGGCTGGGACCCTGGGTATTGTGGACCCCTGGAAACCTTTTTTAAGAGAGAGGCAGGGGAAAAAAGCCAGGAAACAAGAGACAGAATAGAATAGGCATGTGCAGTCATGTACAGTTGCTGTAGGGTGGGCCACCAAAAATGAACTCCATTGGTCGGCCCCAGGCACACCAGTCCGACACTGAACATAAATAATGCAAAAATAAAACAAAAATCATTTCAGTTATGCTGCAGTTTCAGCCATTTGCTCGCAATATCTACTGCTATGCCTTCACTCACTGGCCATCTTGTTACCTGGATTTTCAGCTCAATTTGTGCTGATTTTATGCTTCCCAGGTATTGAGAACTGATGGGTGTGGGAGTAAAAAATGCAGCAAATTAGGATAATTTGTATCCTGATCAGGAGAACACTGTTTTGTGTTCTAGACCACATGTCAAACACAAGGCCTGTGGCCCCCTACATCATTTTGTGTGCCCCTCGAGAGCTTAGACACAGCAAACAGGGAAGAACATAGTCTGGATACGCAAGGAGTGGCTCTTAAATTTTCCCTGGAGGATGCAGTCAGCGTCTGGCAGAGGCGGTAAGGCCAGCACACGAAGCAGGCACTGACTTGGATTTGGAGTTCTGGCCAGCAACTTCACACCACTGTGTTCAGTAACTTGCAGATGGTGACACTGCTCTACCCAGTCAATCTTGCAGGTGGCAAGGCCCTCCACCAGCCCTTTTAGGGCAACCATAATGCTGATGTGACCCTTAGGCTATGTTCACACGGCAATAATTGTGGGACGTATTTCGCCCGCAATTACGCCGTGTGCTCGGGAGCTGGGGCGGGAGGGCCTGCAGCCCGCCGGCCCCATAGACATTCATTATTCACGGTGCGTATACGCCATGAATAATTGACATGTCACTTCTCTCCCCACTCGTCGTATTGTGCGAGCAGGGAGAGGAGACGGAATCCATAGTTCTCTATGAGAACTGTGGATTACTGTAATGACTGGGACGTATCTCGCCCCGTATTTAGCACAGTACGGCGTAAATACGGGGCGAGATACGTCCCAGTTTAAGCCGTGTGAACATAGCCTTAGTGAAAATGTTTGACATCCCGGTCTCAGAGCATGTTTGGTCAAGCCACAGTCCCCACGTCTTAAGAAAATGTTTAGTTGCTCTTCTGACTTGGGGTGCATTTTTTTTTTTTAAATGGTATTCTTTTTTCTTTCCATGACCTGAAGGGTGTTGCCAGATTCTACAAGTCTCGCAAAAAACACATAATCACCACTCAGACTGAACACAAGTGTGTCCTGGATTCCTGCCGCTCATTGGAAGCTGAAGGATTCCAAGTATCTTACCTTCCTGTCCAGAATAATGGTCTGTTGGATTTAAAGGCGAGTTGTCATTTGCTGTTAACTCTTTTTCTCTTGTATTTTTTAATGTTAATTTCACACTTTATTCTCATGTGTAGTAAATTATATTATTTCCTTTAGGTTCTGGAAGACACCATACGGCCAGATACAAGCTTGGTGTCTGTCATGGCTGTGAATAATGAAATAGGAGTGAAGCAACCTATAGCTGATATAGGTAAATTTAACGTGAACCTGTCGGATGATTTATGCTGCCCTTTCTGAGAGCAGGGTGTGATCTGTAATATTTAGGGCTTGTCCCCACGGCACCTAGTTATTTGTCGTTTTTTTTTCAGACGGTTTGCGGTTTTACAAACGGTCTGAAAGCTGATATGCAACACTCCCCCATAGACTTTAATAGAAAATCTGTGCAGCAGTCCCCACTGCATGGATTTTTCGCCAGACAGTTTTTGACACTGCCGTCGTTCCTAAAAACGTAGAACATGTTCATTCTTCCTCCCGGTTTTCAGGCAGAAGATGAACATGTGGGTGCAAAGGGGGACGTCTTGAATCCGCAAACCCCAGACAAATGCCATCCCCTGCGTGCCAAAAAGAATAAATACCGGTCGGGAAATCTGACCGGTATTTGGTCTTTGCCGTGTAAACTGATCGGCTCAATAAGAGACAGTGAGCGTTTTGCTAAACCCACACAAATACAGTGACTGAAAGCTTTTCCTGCCTTAATGTGTGTACAGAATATTTGTGAATCACTGTATGTGGGCGGGGTAAGTAGTACTTTCACTTTCTGTTGTGTGTGGTTTTTTTTGTTTTTTTTATTTTTTATCTGCTTTTAACTCAGAAATTCTGCTCCAACTCATATAAACCTATATATGACAGAGCTTCCCTTCTCTTCTCTATTATATAACCCTACATATCACAGAACTCAGCTCCTCTCCCTCTATCATATAACCCTATATATCATAGAGCTCAGCGTCTCTCCATCTATTATATAACCCTATAAATCACAGAACTCTGCTGCTCTTCCTCTGTCTATAACCCTACATATCACAGAACTCAGCTCCTCTCCTTTATCATATAACCCTATATATCACAGAGCTCAGCTTCTCTCCCTCTATTATATAACCCGATATATCACAGAGCTCAGCTCCTCTCCTTTATCATATAACCCTATATATCACAGAGCTCAGCTTCTCTCCCTCTATTATATAACCCTATATATCACAGAGCTCAGCTCCTCTCCTTTATCATATAACCCTATATATCACAGAGCTCAGCTCCTCTCCCTCTATTATATAACCCTATATATCACAGAGCTCAGCTCCTCTCCTCTTTCATATAACCCTATATATCACAGAGCTCAGCTTCTCTCCTCTATCATATAATCCTATATCTCCCAGAGCTCAGCTCCTCTCAATCTATCACATCCTGATCTCAGGGCAGCATACACTGCCTGACATGTTCCATTTCAGCTTTCTGTTTTAGTAATGAACCAATATATTGCAACAGTCAACAAAATAGGTATTTTCTTTCTGGGGTGTTTCCCTATAAGCCCAGCTCCTCTTTTTAGGTCAAGCCTCAGGGTCCATCACATGTGTACTCTAAATTGCAATGTTTTTCAATGCGAATGTGATGTTGCGTGTCCTTGTTTTTGCAATTATTTCAAAAATCACATTGCATTTCATTATTTGATTTCAAGAAACACCATATAGCATGTGATATTGCTTTGCGATGTTGTATAAGAATGCAGTGTGACTAATTGATGGTGATAGGTATTTTTATTTACTAAACCGTAGAATTTTTTTTTTTTTACAGTAAGTTAGAACTGTAAGTTGGAAGTATACTTCAGGGCGATCGGCTTCTATGGTAAAAGAAAATGTATTCAGCGCGGTGTACTTTTTAAAAAAATTTTTATAGTATGCCACTAAATAAAGAGTGAGTAGTGCATCTTGTTATTCTGAAGGGCAATAATTTATATGGACCGCAGCCATGGACATCTTTTAAAGAGGAGCTGTGTCAATGACAGGCACTCGAAGCCCAGCTAGGAGAGTGGTCACTCCTGCAATCAGCGAAACCTATCACTCCACATACAGGGCACACTTTCTTATGTCCCCTGGAGCACCAAACTTACTGGTTAGGTCATCTGTATAATAATGTTAGTTTGTTCTTGTTGTAGGAGATTGTCCCCCAAAATGGGAAGCTGGATGTGTTACTTCTACATTAGTACTAGTACAGAATATAGAGCTGGACAATAATTAAACTATACTCAAAGGCATGTTCCCACGGAAGAACATCCGCTTTACAGGCTGACCTGTAGCTAGCTACGAGCCAACCATGTACGAGAATAAGGAGGAGGCACTTGCAGCTGTCATCTCCATTCCTTTCTATGGGAGTTCTGAATATAGCCAAGTGATTGTGCTCGGCTATATTTGGAACTTCCATAGAAATGAATGGGGAGGACGGCTATGAGTGCCGCTTTCCTCATTCTCATGCATGGTCAGCTTGTAGCAAGCTTTCACTTTCTTTTTTAGGATTTATTTTGCTTTTTACTCAGTAATCCTGCTTTAAATGATGCATTTACCTATATGTTACAGAGCTTAGCTTAACTCCTTTTATTACATAGCATAAACCACCCGATAAGTTTGCTTTAACCTCCACTATGCCATATTAAATTAGGGGTTTCTCCAGAGGTAATAAGGTTGGGAATCGCTGCTGTAGGATTGTTTAAGGCATTCAAACCAACGGGTGAGCTCTTAATTATCTCTTTATCTGCTTTATCTTACATTTGATTAAGGTTTGCATTTTTTTAAACAAGATTACCAACATAAGACTAAAATCCTGTACCTTTTTTTTGTTCTCTTAGGTTATCTTTGTAGCTCCAGAAAAGTCTTTTTTCACACGGACGCTGCACAGGCTGTAGGCAAGATACCAATGGATGTCAATCAAATGAAGATCGACCTAATGAGCATAAGCGGTCATAAGATCTATGGTCCTAAAGGTATGCCACATCTGTAGTGCCTATGACATGTAACTCATAATCTTATTGTTATCATCATCTACAACTCCTCTCCTTCATGACAAGGGACTGTAACTTGCTTTAGCTACTCAAAACTTCATGTAACTTTCTTTTTGCAAAAACTTTTATCCATTGAAATTGCATATTACTGCAACTGACGAGCACTTGCCAGGCAATATGGGCTCCTCTTATCCACAGGACAAAATGGTAGCATTGGACCGATTTTAAATCCATCATCTGTAGTCCTGGTTTTTCCCAGCTGGCAGCCTTTACAGGATTAGAATCAGCAGAGACTACTGAAATCTTCATGTTCAGTCAATAGAACTCTTGTGTGCTGTCTAACTTGTTTTTGGCTACATGTCTCTAAAATGAAAAAATGATGCCACTTTTTGCAATAAAGTTTAAAGCGGTTGTCCAGGTCAAAATGTTATTTCAAGCTGCTGTTGCGAGAGATTATAGAAAGTGGTACTTGCCTCCCCACCGTTCCAACGCTTCCTCTACAGCTGCTCTTAGAGTATGTTTACACGGCGTTTTTGGATACGATTTCGGGTCCGTGTTGGATCCGAAAATCGCATCCAAAAACGTAGCGTCGATCGAATCCAACACGCGGCTGCGTGTTGGGATCCGTGTTGGATGCAGCAGGATCACACCCCATACTTTATTGTAGGGCTCCAGCTCCATCTTTTGGACCAAGAATTGACATGTCAATTCTTGGAACTGATCCGACAGACGCAAGGTAAACACGCATTGGCAATCACTCATGTGAATGCCGATACGTGTTTTACATTGGGAGCAATGTAAAACACACTGCTCATTGTCAGATGCGTGTTTGGCTCCATCTATGTTCACACGGACCCATGTGAACATACCATTACCGGGTCATCGGTTTTCTTCCAGCTCACAACAGTCAGAGCGCCACTGCTGCAGCGATCACGTCTTTTCCTGACATCACCATGTGTGGTGAATGCTAATTGGCTGCAGTGGGGACATTGTGGCTGCTGGGAGCTGGAAGAGCAGAAGCAGCACTGAAACTGAGGTGAGTGGGGAAGTATCCTTTTGTGCTAGGTCATTCTGCATATTTTTTTTGTCTTTTTCAGTGAAAAATTAGACTAATGTAATTTTTATATTAGACTTTGTTTTGTTTAGCATGAAAATAGTAAATAGTCTATTTTTCACATTTATTTTTTTAAAAACAAAAGTGGCGCTAAAATAAGTTTTGTAATTGTGCTAATTTTTTTGTCACAGACACATACATAGGGGATATAAAGTTTCAGGATTGGCAGGCGCTTGGCTAAAGATTGTAGTTTGGGTTGTTAGCGTTTCTTTTATAACATTTTATTTCTTGTGAGTATTTTTTTTCTATTACTTTATTTTACATATTGTGCCCCCTCTGAAAAAGACCTTGGGGAGGGGGGCATTTTGTACAACTTTTTGGTTCTCCCTGTAACTTGAGCTGATATATTGTATGGATCCCCAGTTACAGGGAAAATAGAAAATATAGATGAAAAAAGACTCCCTGAATTCACTCCAGAGCTGATAAGTAGCATCTGCAGTTACTGATATGGTCTTAACTTCTTAACTTCATATCTGTATATACAATGATTAAGAAGGCAGGGACTGTTATAATCCCTCCCTGCCTTCTCAATGGAGAACCGTTTTTGTCCGCTCACGTAGCTGCGCAATTAGTGTGCAGCTGCGCACTCTGAGTTGCAGAGTTAGATGTCGACTGCACAGAAATGTAGTCAATGGGCAGTCGGTATTGGATTAACTAAAAAGTCATTTTTTTTGTGTGTACAGAACTATGCATCTCCTTGGGAACAGACAACAAACAGACCTTGTGCCGTCTGAACCTGCAGTCATATTCATGTATTTTTTGCTCACCTACCAAATGAACAGATTCATTGCAGATTTTCTTTATTTTTAGTTATTTTAAAGACGCGGAGATAAAGGTAGTTGTAAAGGTGGACATATCCTTTAAAGGGAACCTGTCAGTTAGGTCATGCTGTTCGAACCGCAGGCAGCATGAAATAGCTGCAGGTTAACCAGTCCCAAACATGTTGGTTTTACCCTGAAATGGCGCATATTTGCCTATTGGGAAAAAGCTGTCATTTGAGCTGAGGGGAGTGGGGAGAAACCGCACAGCGGAATCATCTCTTCTGGCCACAGCGTCTTCTCCCCATACGTACCCTAACTGCATCGTTTTTGTTTGTTTTTTAAACTCTGGAACCAGGGCTGTGGAGTCGGCAAGCTGAAGCCCCGACTCCGACTCCTCAATTTCCTGAACCTTTGACTCCTGGCTCCCTCATACACGGCGCATGTTTAAGTGATAACTTTACTGTAGTAAAATGGACCCATCAGGCTGTTTATCACCTTACACTATCACTGCAAATTATATATATCCCTTTTAAAATATAACTTTTATTTGATACCCTAAAAAATATATAACAATGTGCCCCTATACTAATACTAACCAAACACCTAGATATACAATACACTGAGTCCTGTCAGTCAGTGGGGTCATCGCCCTGATAAGAGCGGCTCCACTCTGTATGACCGGCTGGATCTCTTATGCATGCAATCAGTACTATGACCGCCGCATGCATAAACAAAACTATAAACCTTTATTAATATTTGTTATAAGGTTATGATCACTTTCAGCACTCCCGACGCGTTTCCCCCTACTAAAATAGGGTTCATCAGGGGATATCTCGTTGCTGTAAAGTTATTAATATAAAATGTATAGATCATAACATCCCATAAAGGCAATTTGATAGGTGAGTACTTAGCTGAATCCTGTGCAGGCTCTGTGATGATGCCAGATCGCAGGAGTTTTCAGATCCTGTGAGGATACCACGATAGTTCCTATACACAGGAATAGTAGGATGTACTGGTATCCATGATGTGTTGGAGACGAACTAATGTTAGTCCGTCCTCCTTTTATACACAATGCAACCCCTCAGGTGGATTAGATAATATACTGAGACTTAACTTGCCTGTCAATCACTTCCATCGATGTTACAGGCTCGATCCCGGGCCTCCATGCTGCCAGATCCACATACAGGTGTTCCGGATGTGCGAGTGCACATGTGCGGAAGTGACGTATCGGGACTATGTAACGTATTAGCCCCGGCATTTAACAACTTATGAAATTCCTAATATTGCGCTCATGCATCGCGAGCGCTTCATTTTTTATTCATAAGTGGCATATGTTTATCACCTTATGATACAATAATCAAGCTATTTAGGTAGAACAGACACTGACAAGCAAAAGGGTAACAATGTTTTGATCTTTTGAACACTTGTGGGTAGAGTTGAAGAAAAAGCTGTATTTGTATCCAAGTCCAGTCTGCACCAACATTGAGAATGTGTAGAAGAGACCTGCGATCAAATTTTTTTATTTTTTTTTGTAATATCTTTTTATTATTTTCAAAACACATGGAAACAGGCATACAAATGCGATAATACAGGTTTAAATGTACGTGTCAACAAAGGATCGTCCACATCATGGCCAGTAGGACATTCGCGTATAAGAAAAAAAATAAAAATAACACAAGCCGTCAAATAGAGTCAGAAGGTCAATTCGTATCCTGTTGACCTTGTCTGTTGATGATTATATATTGTCCAATCTCCGAAGGTTGGCTGTAAGGGACAACCGAGATGGGGAAGAGAGGAGGGGAGTAGGGTTTCAAGATGGCAACAACAGAAACAAAAAAAAAAACGCATTTCCGCCAGAAACTTAACATTCGTAATGAATAAAGGAGTAAACCTCGATTATGTATATCTGATTCTTCATAAAAGAGGCCTAATTCCAGCTCTCCCCAGGTAGTATGACCAAGCGCTCCCCTGCAATCAGATTTTGAGAACCCCCAGAGAACCAGCCAGCTCTACCTCTAGATACCACCTAGTGAGTTTAAAGGGGGTCACTAGCTCTCTAATTTCTTCCTTCTCTAGAAAGATTTTTATAAAGGGTGTCCATTTTGTGAAAAACTTCTCAGTTTGAGATATTTTGTTCACTTCGGTCTCTAACCTGTCCATAAATAGATAGTGTTTCACCTGGGATAGAACTTCTTTTATAGTAGTTATCTCCCGTTCAAGCCACTTGGCTAGTAAACTTCTCTTTGCGGCCAGTAAAATTATTTGTAATAAATTCTGCCATTTTGTCCCCTCCTGGCAAGTAATGGAATAACATAGCCTTAGGTGAGAGAGAGTAAATTCTCCTGTGTTATTCAGGGTCAAGACCAGGGAGTCCCAGAAAGACTGGGATTTTGGGCAAAACCACATGCTGTGGATCATATCGGTTTTAGGTTGATCACATTTGGGGCAGGCCAGGATGCGATTGGGGGCTTGGAGGTGTGGGGGGATATTGAACCTGAAAATAGCTCGATGTATAAACTTAGTGTGATTCCCGCCATCGTTCATTTATTACCGCCCTGCAGACTTGGTTCCAACCTCCCAAAACAGACAATGAAATTTCAGTCTGGGAAGATTCTCTCCCACCTGGTGAAGAGCTTCCCGTCCCAGCTACGCACATCGAGTCCTCTTAGCTTACTGTAAATACCCGATAGGGAATGGTGACTTGATACAGGGCCAATAACCTCGTCAAACAGGTTAGGGGAAAGCTCCAAATCCAGGCGAAGGACCCCACTTCTCAGGAAGCTTATAACTTGGCCATATGTTAAGAATTGTGAGGCAGGTATTTGGAATGTCCCCTGCAGCTCCTGAAAGGTCATAAATCGACACCTACTGTTTTGCTGTTTGCTCAGCAGTGCCCCAACTTTCACATTGTCCTTTTCTCGCCATATAGAGAGATGGGGATGTCCCATTCCCTGAGGAAACTCTGGATGGCCTGTTAGAGACATGTACTTGCTCAAAATGGCTGGCAGATTAAAGAGCTTCCGGCAGGCCCTCCAAGTAGCTATAGTGTCCCTCATGAGAACGCAAGACCTAACATTCTTCGGGATGTCCGAGTATTTAGTATGGAGGAGAGCCGTAAGGACCCAGGGTGCTGCCAGACATGCTTCTAGATTGTAGTTCGAATAATAGGATGTCTGTTTCACCCAATCGTTACAGTGCCTGAACAAGCTTGCCAGATTATATCTGCGTATATCTGGTAGATTTATGCCGCCACATTTCCTAGGTAACATAAGCTTAGTAAGAGCAATCCTCGGCCTTTTGGATGCCCAAATGAATCTGGAAAAGTTTAATGTCGGAATGCTTTAGAAGGGGTGGAATTGTCTGCAGGGGATATAAGAGTCCGGGAAAGCTAATCATGCGTATTAAGTGACATCTAGCTAATAGCGAAAGGGAAAGGCTTGACCACCTGTGGAGCTCTCTGATAACTTTCAGTATGAGGGGTGGGTAGTTTAGGTGGTAGAGGGACTCTGGAGATCTGCCTATATGAATTCCTAAATATTTGCTGGAAGTTTTTGCTATGATCAGTGGAAGGTGTGGATTTTCAGCATGCGGGTTATTCGTAGGGAGGAGTTTCAGCATTTCTGATTTCGTTTCATTGATCTTAAAACCCGAGCATTTTCTGAAAATGCGCAGTTGGTGTAACAATGCAGGGATGTCCCTTTCCGGGTGTTCTAAAAAAAATATAATGTCGTCTGCAAAGTGACAATTTTAGCTCCTGGTGTTGGACTGTGATACCCTTGAAAGTGTTGGTTGACAGCAAAAATCGGGCTAGGGGTTCAATGGTTAGGTTAAATAAGTAGGGAGGGAGTGGGCCTCCCTGTCTGGTCCCTCGGTTTGGGGGAAAAGGTTGTGAAAGGAAACCTGGGATACAAATACGTGCTTACAAAAAGGCTCTAAACGGACCGTACAATCCAACTTTGTCCAGGACCAAGTTTAACCATCACCAATCAACGCTATCAAAAGCTTTCTCGGTATCAACCGTAAGCATAGCAGATGAAGCATGCTTCTTGGGGTCTCTCCTGACTTCATCAAGGACTAAGAGGACTTTGCTAATATTTGTGACCGCCAACCGCCCCTGGACAAAACCCACCTGGTGTGATCCAATTAGTTTAGGGATTAATGTAGCCAAATGGCCTGCCATGATTTTCGCCAGTAGTTTTAAATCTACAGTCATGGCCAAAAGTTTTGAGAATTACACAAATATTATATTTTCACATGATCTGTTGCCCTCTGGTTTTTATGTGTGTTTGTTAGATGTTTTTATCACATACAGAAATACAAGAGCAATCATATTATGATTAACAAAAGCTTTTATTGACCGTTAGAATGAGTTAATGCAGCAAGTCAATATTTGCAGTGTTTACCCTTCTTCTTCAGGACCTCTGCAATTCTCCCTGGCATGCTCTCAATCAACTTCTGGACCAAATCCTAACTGATAGCGGTCCATTCTTGCACAATCAATGCTTGCATTTTGTCACAATTTGTTGGTTTTTGTTTGTCCACCCGTCTCTTGATGATTGACCACAAGTTCTCAATGGGGTTAAGATCTGGGGAGTTTCCAGACCATGGACCCAAAATCTCTGTTTTGTTCCCTGAGCCATTTAGTTATCACCTTTGCTTTATGGCAAGGTGCTCCATCATGCTTGAAAAGGCATTGTTGATCACCAAACTGCTCTTGGACGGTTGGGAGAAGTTGCTCTTGGAGGACATTCTGGTACCATTCTTTATTCAATGATGTGTTTTTAGGCAAGACTGTTAGAGAGCCAATTCCCTTGGCTGAGAAACAACCCCAAACATGAATGGTTTCTGGATGCTTTACAGTTGGCATGAGACAAGACTGGTGGTATCGCTCACCTTATCTTCTCCGAACAAGCTGTTTTCCAGATGTTCCAAACATTCGGAAAGGGGATTTATCAGAGAAAATGACTTTACCCCAGTCAGCAGTCCACTCCCATGTACCTTTGGCAGATTCAGTCTGTCCCTGATGTTTTTTCTGGAGAGAAGTGGCTTCTTTGCTGCCCTCCATGACACCAGGCCTTGCTCCATGAGTCTCCGCCTCACAGTGCGTGCAGATGCACTCACACCTGCCTGCTGCCATTCCTGAGCAAGCTCTGCACTGCTGGTAGCCCGATTTAGAAGCTGAAACACTTTTGTGACGGTCCAGGCGCTTTGCTGGTCTTTCTTGGGTGCCCTGGAGCCTTTTTGGCAACAATGGAACCTCTCTCCTTGAATTCCTTGATGATGCGATAGATTGTTGACTGAGGTGCAATCTTTCTAGCTGTGATACTCTTCCCTGTTAGGCCAGTTTTGTGCAGTGCAATGATGACTTCTTTAGAGATAACCATGGTTAACAGAAGAGAAACAATGATGCCAAGCACCAGCCTCCTTTTAAAGTGTCCAGTGGTGAGATTCTTACTTAATCATGACAGATTGATCTCCAGCCCTGTCCTCATCAACACCCACACCTGTGTTAATGGAGCAATCACTGAAACGATGTTAGCTGATCCTTTTAAGGCAGGCCTGCAATGAAGTGGAAATGTGTTTTGGGGGAAAAAGTTCATTTTTTAGGCAACTATTGACTTTGCAATTAATTGCTGTTAAGCTGATCACTCTTTATAACATTCTGGAGTATATGCAAATTTCCATTATAAAACCTGATGCAGTAGACTTTGTAAAAGTTAACATTTGTATCATTCTCCAAACTTTTGGCCATGACTGTACATTTATTAATGAAATAGGTCTGTAGGACGAGGGTTTAAGGGGATCTTTGCCTTCCTTGGGCAAAATTTTGATATGGGCAGTATTCATTGATTTTGGGATAACAGATCCCGACAGGGATAGAGATTGGAGGGTGGGGGTCACTTGTGATTTTAGAGATTTAAAGGAGACTTATTATTTTGAAGTTTTGATATCGCTGTTTCTAGTTCTGCAGCCTCCACCGGAGCACCTAGTTCTGCCACCTCGTCATTCGCAAGGCCCGGGAGGTCAATTTTACTCAACCAATCTTTTGAGTGGTGATCATTTAGGTGTTCATCTGAATATAGGTTTTGATAGAAGTATCTGAGTATTCCCACAACTTCTTCTCCCTTTCTCTTAATAACTCCCTCCGAGTTTTTCAGTGCCGGTACCTGGGCAGCCGCTCGGGGGACCCCTGGCTAGCCTTGCTAGCAACTTGCCCGGCTTGTTGCCGAAGCGGAAAAAATGCGCGTCAGCCCAGAATTTTTTAAATTGCATCCTTTTTTCCACCCAGACCTAATACTCTTTCCTAGCCGCTACCCAGATATTTTTATGTTTAATTGAGGGGGATGCGCCGAAGGTGTTATATGCTTCTCTGAGGCTGTTGCTCAAGAAATCAATCTTTTCCTTAACTTTTCTCTTATAGCTTGAAACATATTAGATAAATTTTCCTCGAAGAACAACCTTGGCTGTATCCCAGAATAGCTGGGGTGAACCCTGGTGTATATTATTATCGCCCTGGAACTCTAGCCACCACCCCTGCAGAGTTAGACGAAAGTCCGCATCTTTTGTCAGGTAGGATGGAAACCTCCAGATATAGTCAGTGCCATATTGAAGAGGGTCAAGACAACTGGCGAGTGGTCACAGATGACCATGTCCCCAATTAACACGTCTTCTACTCTGGAAAGCAGACTTTGTGAGGTAAACATATAATCTATCCTGGACCAGGAATTGTGTTGGTGAGAGTAATGAGTATTCTCCCTCCCATCTGGGTTCAAAATACGCCATGGGTCGTATACATCCAATTTTTCAATAAGAGATGAGAGGAGCGACTTCCTCACTGCAGGGTTACTTTTGCAAGCGGGATCCCTTTTTCTATCCTCTATTTGAGAAATGACTGCATTAAAGTCCCCTCCCAAAACTCTGCGTTCTATTGTGTCGTTGAGGATTTGTGAAGTCAGGGATTTGAAGAAAGAACTATCTGAATTAGGGCCATAAATGTTGTGAATAGATAGTTCCTCCCCCCTTTGGAGCTTAACATCGGCCCACCTCCCTTCCTGATCGTTATCATGGTGTATCACCCTACAATCACAGTTTTTCCCAATCAAGATCAACACTCCCGCCTTATTGTTTATTGCTGGGGAACCAAATACTTGCCCTACCCACAAGCGTTGCATATGCACAAAATCGTCCCTTGTCAAATGAGTTTCCTGCAAGAGGGCTACATCCACCTTCAATCTTTTCAGGTGCCTTAAGATCATCGCTCGTTTGCCTGGGGAGCGTAGGCCTTTAACGTTCCAGGTTATTATCTTTATAACAGAGGAAGTGAGCAGGATAGATATAGCAGCCTCTGGCGGAATAACAAACTATAAAATAAACACCAAACATTTTTAACTGATGGTTAATTAACCAGGGGCAGTCTGGAGGAGGATAAGGAAACCAGTATTCCCCCTTCAGAAAAAAGTGCCAATGGACTTCACTTTTTTCCATCGAGAAGAGAACACGCGTGCTAAACAAAAATTAAAAAGAAAGGAAACAATATATATACCTCCGGCAGAGCAGGCAAATTTAAGTATAACCCATTTTAAAGAAACCACACAAATAAAATGAATTTTAGACAGACAAAGCCATAAAGCAGATATAACAAATCTAAAGGCCCCATAGGCCTTATAAAGGACCTCAGTCTCCTAGCTTGGATGCAGAGCGTTTCCTTTGCTCTTTTGGGGTCATGGCTTGAGCAGCGTGGGCGTCCTCGTCATCTGACTCGGAGTTCTCCTCATCCAGGAGCAAGAAATTGGAAGGAGGCGAGGACCTCTCAGGGCCCGGCGGTGGCACTAACTTGGGTGCTGGCGCTTTCAGCCTATCAAGAAAGGGCATTGCTTCCGAAGGTGAGAGGAATGTAGAGATATTGCCATTTTTATGGAAAATCTTCAAAATTGCCGGATACAGCAGGGTAAACTTCACTTGCTTGTGAAACAAAGTGGAACAGATGGGAGCGAACGCCCCACATTTCTTAACGACCTCTGTGGAGAAATCCTCAAAAATCAGGACTCTTCTGCCCTTAAAAGTCATATCTCTTTTCAATCTTCTGAAGGCCCTAAGGATTGCGACTTTATCAGTGAAGTCTAAGTATTTCACGATGATCTGGCGAGGCCTTTCCTTCAACGCATCTGAAATACCCACTTCTCGATGTGCCCTGTCTCCACTGCGTAGGTCTGGACCATACTGGTGTGCTCTTTCTGTAAGTTCCCGTTCACAAAGTGCTACTAGGTCTCTTGCAGGAATTGCCTCTGAGATGCCAACCACTCTCAGATTGTTCCTCCTGGAACGGTTCTCCAAATCCTCTATTTTATTGGTTAATCTCTTGTTCTCCTGTACTATATCCAGAAGCTGTGAGCGCGTTTTTTCGGCTTCATCTCTTAGCTCCTGTAGTTGTGCCTCATGGTTGTCTAGGCGCTTTGTGTGCCCTTGAATATCAGACTTGACCTGGGTGAACATCTTTTCCACCGTGGCGGCTAGAGAGGTCTGGATGTCAGCCGAAATTTGCCTTGCAACTTCAGTGGCCAGGGCCTTGAAATTAGAGCCATGGAAGTCCATTTGAGATTGTGACTCTCCAGACAGTCCGGTTGCAGAGGTAGCTACAGGGGCAATAGCACCATAGGTGGGGCCACTATCAGGAGCTGGTTGGGTCGGGATGTCCCAATCTAAAGAAGGATTGTACGTTTCTGGAATATCTTGCTCCAGGCTATCTTGAGGAGAGGATGCGGGCCTCTGTCCCCTTTTCCATGTTGCTTGGTTGGCTTAGAGCGCCCCATTTTGTATAAGAATTTTTTCATGCACTGGTGCAGATCACTATTCTTTGCAGGGGAGGGGTTGAGGATACAGTAAGTTCTACTTCTCTTTTATGGTTTATTTTGAATCTGGGGATCCGGGGGCCCGAGAACCTTCTCTCTGATCCCTTAGGCTGTGCGCAGGTAAACTTGCTTGTGCAGGCCAGTAGGGGAGCTTTACTGGGGATGAGAGTCCCACCGAGACAGTGGGGAGGTGTCCAGCAAGAATAAAATTTGGATATTGCAGGAGTTGGCTATTATGTCCCCTGAGTGTGGCCAGTACCTCTCACAGCAGTGGGGAGAGAGAAGAGCTTAGTGCACTGTGCTCTGTTTGTCAGACTCACCCTGTGAGCTGCTTGCTCAGGGAGATATGCGAGGAGGGGAGGGGTTTCGCACCCTTATGAAGTCGCTCACCTGCCCCAGTTCTCTGCCGGCTAAAGGGGAGCTGTCACGGTCACTGGATCAGTCCCGGTATGTGCCGCTCCTATTCACAGGCCTCAGACCCGCGTGTTACTCCAGAATGGCGCCGGAACTGGAAGTCGATGCTGGGAGTCTCTTTATTAGATAAGCTGCTGTCCGAAGCACCCAGATCAATTGTACAGATGAGGTGTCGCCAGGGAGTACAGAGAGCTGGGGCACTGATGGTGCTAAATGTTTGCTGCTGTGTGTGGAAGCAGCTGGAGGGGAGAAACTGTGTCTCTGTGCTGTTTACTTCAGCTCAAGTGTTGTCAGAGAGTAATAGAAAGCACCGGAAAAGCAGGGGGATCAGATTTTGGTCAAGATGTGCTTGAATCTGATTCAGAGCCCATAAGGATTCAGGCAGTATTGAAAACCAAAGGTGGGTTTCCCAAATACTAACAAAATAATAAAAGTTTAACACTTTTTTTGATTTTTAGGAGCAAAACTGTAAGCAGATGCTAAATACTTGCAAGTCAAATTTATGTATAAGATCGGTAAGATGACTGTATATAAAATTACAGTAGCCTCAAAGCTGTAGTGAAGGGTGAGATATAGAGTCTGAAAGTCACAAGTTTAAAACATTATCATTTTGCTTGTCAGTGTAAAGTATATTTATTGGACATGACTTTAGACACAAAAAAACTGTAAATATGCAAAACACTGCAGGAACATTTGTGAAGTCTCTGACTTTGTTCTGAGAAATAGTATTGCCTCCATGAGATCCTGCATACATGACCTCACATCTGATCTCATTATTTCCAGGCTAGAGAACAGCCTCTCTACACTAACTTGGGTTGGGGGCAAAGCGGTGACCACAGAGGCAACATCTCTAACAATGTCAGGGTTTAAAGGAATTGCCTCGGCCACAGTCAGTTTTGATGAATGGTTGAACTCTTCTACTTCTTTGAAAACAGGTGAAAAATTTTGCTGTTTGCCATGGGAGCAAAATCTTTTCCCTGGGGCAGCGCTTTGCCTGCTTGATGTCATCAATTCAACTCCTCATGTTATAAGGCTGAAGATATGGGAGCAGTAGCACTGGCCGGACCCAATTCCTCTTGCTCTTTGCACTGCATCGAACTAACTGGACCAACTTATTATATATTTTGAGAGTTGGAGTCGGTCCATTTTATGACGACTCCTGCAAAATAGCCACTGACTCCAACTCCACGACTCCGACTCCACAGCCCTGTCTGGAACATTGCATTGTTTCAGCGCTAAACCAATATGATTAGGACTGGATAACCTCCAGCTATTTCATTATACTTGTCGTTTGGGCAGCATTAAATAGCTGAAGGGTTCCCTTTAAAACTTGCTAACATGTTCAGTATGTCTTATAATTTAGATTATTCAGGATTGACTTATTTCTCATGTTGACACTTCAGGAGTTGGCGCCATTTATGTTCGTCGGAGACCAAGAGTAAGACTGGAGCCTCTGATAAGTGGTGGCGGACAAGAGAGGGGTCTGAGATCTGGAACAGTTCCAGCTCCACTCGCCGTTGGGCTTGGTGCAGCCTGTGAAGTAGCTGAACAGGAGTTAGAGGTAACGGACCAGTGTTACTTTATGGGCGAGCTATATATGGAATTATTTCTGAAACTGAGAAATTTGTGACCTGTTTCCATGCTGCTGTGGTGCCATTGTGAAAAAGTGATGTGTAAACTACAGAGCACCAGGTGCCAGCAATGTGAGAGGTGAATTACGGATATGAGGAAGCACAAGAGCGTACTGGTGGTTCAGTGAAGCAGCTCACCACCAAAATGAACCACGTTGCTACCAGACGTCTCTAAAACAGTTCAGTGAACCCTACTGTTTATTGGGCTGGTAATTGCACTTCTGCTAACTGAGCTGTATCAGCAGAAAAGGCTTCAATTTGTTTGGCAGTGTTGGAATTGGACCTCCACTGATTGGCCAAGGGTTGCCTTCTCCAATAAGTCACATTTTCTGCTTCATTTAGCAGATGGATATTGGCGTGTCAGGTGAGACATACCAAGGAACAAACAACCTGCAACCATTGCTGGAAGAACACAAGCAGGTGGTGGCAGCGTTATGGTCTGGGGAATGTTTTTGTGGCGTTCTCTATGCCACTCATGCACGTGGAAGGCACTCTCAACCGATTTGGATATGAATTGATCCCTGTGATCACATGAAACCCTTACATGCTGAGGCGGATGGGATTTCCCAGCAACATAAAGCAATATGTTACACGGCTAGAAATGTCCATCATGGGTTGTAAGAGCACGCCCAAGACTTCCAAATACTACTATGGCCCTAATTCCCCAGACCTGAACCCAGTTGATTATCTGTGGGACCACTTTGATGGTGATGCCTGCCTTATAGATGGTTACAATCAGCATGGCTCTAGATACCTGTGACAACCTACCAGGACCTTATTGAGTTATTCCTAGCTCGTCTAGCTGCTGTCCGTGCTGCACAGAGGTTAATCTGGATTCTAGCTGCTGGTGATAATAGCCTCCTATGTAAAATGTAGCTACATGCAGAAGATCCTCAGTAAAGATATTTTGCATATTTGTGTATTCTGTACTTGGATTGGCTTTTTATTGTGGTACTTTTGTCATTTTATTATGTCTTTATTTCTACAGTATGACCACAAGAGAATTAGCTATTTGTCACAAAGGCTAGTGAAGAACATAATGAACAATATCCCTGAAGTTGTCTTGAACGGAGACCCTGTGCAACGGTATTCAGGTATAAAATTGGGCTCATGATATAGATTTGAGTTATTGTCTGATTTACCTGTATAGGACAAAATTTTTTAAATGTAGTGTGTGATCCTGGGCTTTAAATCCATGCCATTGTATGTGTATGGCACAAGCTTAAAGCGCCAGCAATCTATCAGAGGCAGGTTGGGTGTCCAGCTATTGCAAACAGCCTGGGATCCTAAGGAGAAAACGGAAAAGGTTTGTAACTGTTTTTTCTTCCCTTTTTTAAGCTATATAGCTTTCAGTTAGTGCTGTGTAGTAAACAAAGGCCGTAGTAATTTCCCTTCTTCTCTTAGACCGCTTGGTATGGCGGATCAGCTCTGCCAGTGACTAGACTAATGTAACCAGAGAAGGCTGTTTTCCTGTAGCTGAAGCTCTTAGGGGTGCCAAAGTAAAGTACAAAAAATAAAATTAATGATAAAGAGTAAATGTCTCCAGAGGTTTTTTATGACCTGTTATGGATCATATAATGTAACAAAAATTCATAGATGCATAAATTTAAAAAAAAAAAAAAAAAAAAAGTAAAATGCAGATAAAGAGAAAAAATACCGCCCATGCCAACACAAACCCTTGCATAGCAACCTTGTTGCAAAAAGCTATAAATTATTTTATTTTTTGTACCTTTTTATATACCTTGCCCTAAAGAAACTAATAAGGAAAAAAATATATATATTTGCTATGAAACGATACTGAGAACACCGCAAAAGCAAAGCAAAAAAAATGAAAAGCCTAAAAATAAAGTAAGGGCTGGGAGAACTACTTTCGGCACAGAATAGTTAAGTGGTCAATATTTTTGTCATTAAAGGGGATTTGCCAGGACGCAAGTTTCTTACCTTCCATATCAGCAGAGGGAGAATGTCAACAAATCCTGCTGAGTCTTGAAGGCTGCAGGGCTGAGAGGGAGGGGGTGAGTAAGGAGTGAGGAATAAGGGAGCGTCTCAAAAGTTAAGTGACATAATAAACAGTACAACAGTGGATTCTCAATACAGCAAGACACAGCCTCATAGACTGCACTTTCTACCCGGTGCCTTAAAAGCTCATTCATTTTGCCTGTCATCAGATAAGAAGTGTTTCACACAAGCCGGCCAGTCAGCTCCTGGGTCGTGTCTAGTGGAAGCTTTCAGGTAACTAAGGGGGATTGAGAAATGCTGTAGCTCTGAGTCTTCACTTTTTGTAATCACATATATTTAGAAAAGTGATTAAATACCCATTTTGGAGGTTCCCACATCAATATTACATGGTGGCAAAACCCCTTTAAGGGGCTAAAATTTTACAAATAACGATCAATAAGTGTATTGCCATGTAAATGTTTGGGCTCTGTGCACATCTAGAAGCTCCTGTTATAATATGTTCTCGTTAGCGCCAACATCCTTTTCATGTGTTTACAGTACAATAGTTTTTACAACTGATCACGAGTGTAGCATATATGTTCACACGGCTTAAAATGGGCCGTATTTCGGTCCGTAATTACGCGCCGAAGTGCGCAAATTACGGGCTGAAAACAGCCCATTCATTACGGTAATCCACAGTTCTCATAGAGAACTATGGATTACGTCTCCTCTCCCTGCTCGGCGAATACGCCGAGGGGGGAGATAATTGACATGTCATTTTCTAGCGGCGTATATGCGCCGCTAGCAATGATTGTCTATGGGCCGGCGAGGTGCCGGCCCCCCGCTCCCGCCCCGCCCCTGTCCACACGGCGTAACTGCGGGGCGTAATTACGTCCCGCAGTTAACCCGTGTGAACATAGCCTTACAGTGTCGACAAATAAAGGATATTTATTAGAAAGTGAAAGTCTACAATGTTTCAGTGCATCACAAGATCTTTGCTTGCCGTCATATGTAAGGAACCTACATGGTTTACTTCATGTGGATAAAGGTCTAATCTGGTTTTGTGATGGACACGAAGGTGCAGACTACTTATATAGGCCCCATTCACATCATCTTTTGATGCTATGTCGCCAATATTCAATGGATGACTGAAAGTGGCATCCCGACTTCTACCATGAGTAGAATCTATGGGGAAAATGTAGTTTTTTTTTTTTTTTTTTTTTATTAGACTGTTTGCTCTATTTCGCCTTCTTATGTGCTTTATGTGCACGTAAAGAGCCTTATTTATCAAAACTGTCTAGCAGTGAGACTGACTTTGTTGCCAGTACCACCCAATCGGAGTTCAACTTTCATTTTTTTTTATACTGGTGTCGAAAAACCAAAGACCGTATTACTGACAGTTTTGATAAAAATAAGGCCTAGTGTGCATATGAACATGAGAGCAAACATTAGTCTAGAGCAGGGGTCTTCAAACTGCGGCCCTTCAGCTGCTGGGAAACGACAACTCCCATTATGCCCACTGTTATAGATTATATAAATGCATGATGGGAGTTGTAGTTTCCCAACAGCTGGAGGGCTGCAGTTTGAAGACCCCTGCTCTAGAGCCTACATGAGCCTTAGAGTCTCCTATGGCGGTACTGTGATATATAAATTCAAGGTATCCCAGAGGATCCTGCCGGTTTAGCCCCAGGTTGTGATGCAATTAAAGTAAACTATGCTACAGCTGATCAGAAGATTTTCTACCTATTCTGTCCCTTAGGTTGCTTTCACACGATGGGCTTTTTGACGCATTTCTTCATGCGTTTTTTGTGCAGAAATGTATAACATTAATTGCTGTGTTTTTCCGCTCCGTGTGAAAGCACCTTTAGGGCTTGTTCACATACTCATCGCTGGTTGCGTTCAGAACCTCCATATTAGATGTGTAACCGGACCCATTTAATTACGGACACGACCGGCACCCAATGGGCCCATAATTTTTAATTTTGTGTTTGAATCTGTAATGAAGGTTATATGGAGGAAATATAACCTCCAATGCTGATGTGAGCTGGCCCTCATCTCCATTTGAAGGGACTAATCCGCATTCTGGCTCCTAAAAAGATTTTATGCGCTAAATACTCCCAAACAGGCACTTATTTCTTTTATACATAAATTCAGACTATCAGTAAAAATATGTGCATAATGTGAACTGCAGCATGTATTTCCTTTGGGACCATTTAAGGGGGTTTTCTTACTACAAAGATTATCTTTCAACTTGTAGGGACAGGTAATAGAAAACTTTTTTTCTGAATACATTGCTCTTGATTTTGCCTTGGTCATGAGAGGGGATTAAAACTGCTCTGAGTGCACTCAGGTATCTTCGGTTACGACCACTTATTCTTTCCTGATTACACAGAGAGCAGGGAGTGACGTCAACATGAACATAGCTCACTCTAGGAGCAGACATGTCTCTAACAAAATTAGCTTTTGTTTACAGATATGCAATTGTTCTCGCTCCTCCGAGCACTTGTAGCTTTATTTACTGAAAAGTAAATCTCCTGCACTTCCCTATTTGTAATGTATCTGCTAGTTATAGGGGAGCTAAATATGCTAATCACTGCTATAGAACCACTCGCAGCCTGACAAAGACGGAGTGAGTGTAAAAGCTGCTTGTGACTCAGTAAAACAGCATTTTTTTCTGCATACTTATTACACCTCAAAATAAGCACAAAAACAAGTTATGTGAATATGTATAGATGTTTGTTTGCACATGCATTCTTTTTTGTATACACTGCACTCACAGACCCCAATAGAATATAGCTTTACCTATTATTTATGCATATTATTTGTATATGTACATTGTATGGTAAGTATCTAATGTATATCTCCTTTTCAGGTTGTATAAACCTTTCTTTTGCCTATGTGGAAGGTGAGAGTTTATTGATGGCTTTAAAAGATGTAGCACTTTCATCTGGAAGGTATGAATACTTTTCTTTTTTTGGCTTTGTAGCTATATTTTTCCTTGTTCAGTTAACTTTAAAGAGGTTGTTCCCAACTAAAGAAATGGGACTGGCTACTGAACTCCTCGGCGACAAAGAAAATTGCAGGTGGCCTCGCATTTTACTAGCGTGGCTGTGAAATCTAGTATTGCTAATCTTCAAATGACTAGGTATAATCATATGTTATATGGTTGCCTAGTGTGCCGAAAGGAAAGCTCTTTGCAGCTGACTAAAGAGAGTGCAGAGCCCCATTCACATCAGATTTCCTACCTCCCTCAGTTATCTGTCCACCCACAGGAAACCATAGGGCAGAGCAAGTTTCTTTTGGTCTACGTCTGCTCTATTTCCTTATTTTGTATACACTTTACACGCTTGAACAAAAAAGTGGGGTAGAGTACTCTTTGGTGTCTGAAATATAAAGCGTAAATGAACAGGATATAGAGCAAATGTAGACTAAAGATGCTTAAAAAAAAAATGTCCAGGGTCGGGGCTAAAACACAGCGTGCATGGGCTCATTTTATTACAGCAAAGGGGGGCCCCTTTTTTTTGTCAAAAGGGCCCTTTAATCCTGTTCAAAACCGCTTTTAATTTTCAGAAAAATTTTTAATAATTTTTAAAAGGGAATTTAACTAAAAATTAAAATACTTTAAGGGACTATAAAGGACAAAATTTTTTCCCCCCAAAAAAACGGGGCCCAAAAATTTCATTTTTGACCGGGTAAGATAATGTGGCGGCCGTACACCCACTACTGTGTGTGGTCACCGAAGTTTCCAAGATCGGGGTAGGACCCAGCAGCATTTACTTTGGGGCCCCCCCCAAACACAAGGGTAAACAGAGCAAGCTCGATTCAACCCCTTTTCCCCCTTCGAAAATTGGACGCAAAAAGGATGCAGCATGTAAAAGTTTAAAACCCTAAAAAAAAAGAGCTCCGTCTAAAAAACCGGGTCAGCACCCTTTTTAAGGTGCTCTCACATGGTGCAATTTTGGTGGGGGTTTTAAACGCAGGGGAAATTTAAAAATGCCTTTTTTTCCAGCAATTTCTTTTATTTTTATCAAAAATTTTTGGGAAAGTGGGGAAAAACGATTACGGGTGTTTTAAATCCACAAGATTTAAAACAAAATTTAATTGATAATTTTAAACCCTTTTCTAAACTATTTAGAGTACTTAAAGAAGCTTACGGGTTATAAAAGCAGTTTAATTGCAGTGCAGTTAAAACCGAAACCAAAGTAAAAAGCACCCCCTATGTTTTTTGGGGGGTGGGGGAGTTCCAAGGGTTAACAAAGCGGGTCATAGCCATAAAAAGGGACTCCGGCCCTTTGCTATTAGGGAAAGGTTTTCTCTGCCTCTAACAGCCTAATATATAGAAATTAAACCTGTTACATATTGCTGTGCATTAAAAAATTTTTTCAAGCAATGCATGTCTAATCCAATAGTAGGGGACTGAAAGAAAAAAACAAAAAAGGGTAAAAATCTAAAAAAAAAAAAAAATTTTTAAATAAAAAAAAATCCGGGCACAAAAAAAACCCAACCCCCCTTAATAAAATTTCTTGTTTTTTGGGGAAATTATTTGAAAAAAGTCACCAATTGGATCATGGGCGGGTTTTTTAACAATCCAAAATTTAAAATTAAAAACTTTAAATTTAATCTGAAGGGGGCCCAGGCTGCCTTGCTCATCCGCATGGGGGAACAGTTGCCCCCTTTTCTCACCGAAGGGGGCCCAGGCTGGCCTTGGGGGGACCCCCCATACCCGGGCTTAGGGGTGGAAGGTTTGGCCTTTGCCCAATTCCTCCCTTTCCAAAAAGGGGGGAATGAAAAAACATTAACTTTCCCCCAAAAAGGGGGAAAGGGGAACCCTTACAGGGGGACCCACCCAAAAAATTAATTCAAAAAAGGGAAAGAGTTAAAAAAAAAAATTTTTGGATTTTAGAATTATTTGACAAAAAAAAAAGTTTTTTTTTTATTTTTTTAAAAGTAGTATTTACTCATTCTTTTAAATGTTTTAGCATACCATTTGGTTTAGTTTTTAAAAATGTTCTTTCACCTATAACTTAAGTCCCATATCTAAATTTCCAGAAAAACAGATCCAAAAATTTATGAAATTTTTAACCCAGGGAAAACATGTATTTTGGTGCAGTTTTTCTCCCTTTTTTTAAAGATTGGGCTAAGAGAAAAAATTTTATGATTCAAAATAACCCACAAATTTTTTACTTTAAAATTGCATAAACCCTTTGCAACATTATAGAAACATTTGGGGAGGGGTCAAAATTTTTTAAATTGGTAGAAATTTTTAAAATTTTAAAATTTTAAATAAATTTTTTCATGTACAGTGAGTGAAGAAAAGGGACAACTACAATTTTGTAAAAACCCCCCCTTTTTTAAATTTGAAACAAATCGTAGAGCTGTATTGTGTGTAACTTCTTGTGCGTTGATCTGCAGTGCTTGTACATCTGCATCGCTGGAACCTTCATATGTTTTGAGAGCCATCGGAGCAGATGAAGATTTGGCTCATTCCTCCATAAGGTTTTTTTGGGTTTTTTTTAATTTTTTGGGTTTTAGGTTTTGTTTTTTTTCCTTTTTCTTGCCAATTTTCTTTGGGGGGAAACAGCACCTTGGGTATAGGCCCTTGTCCTAGGTGGCTGACACTAGGCGGACCAAACGCCAGTCTAATCGGTTTTCAACCTAGTGTCCGTAGGAGGCAAACGCTGCTCCACAGCTCTGCTGAGTTTACTTTTTGTTTACAGGTGGTGATCAAGGGGGGTCGTAAGTGTGTATTTTCACTGTGACGTCCCCCCATAGGGCGTCGGGAAACCAGTCAGTTCTTTAGCAGGCTGAGTTTCCTTTACGCTGCTCACCCGTCCCCATCTGCCTCCTCCGCGGCCTCTTTTATCGAATTCTGGTAGCCTCACCTTCGAGTGGATGGTACCGAAGGGGTGATGCCGTAACACCCGAAGACTTCGGATAGGTGAGTACCCCGACTTCCTCCATTTGCGGGTAGTCGGGGGTTTTCCATTCCTTTGCCACACCGGTTTTGGGCAGCCATGCAATACTGCTGCATTTCTGTCGCGGTACCGCAAGTCTGGGCATGGCACTGTCTGTTGGTGCGTAGGATGGTTCCCCCCCAGGAGCTGCGGACACTCCTTACCCGCCATGCAGTGCTCCGGGGCCATTCCAAAGGTCTGGGACGTGATTTCAAATTTAGTGCCCAACTTCTGGAGGCCTAGTCCGCGCCCTTTCCTGGGCTTGTTCCACCCCGGGGACCGCTCATTTGGTACAGGGCCCATCCCAGGATGGGGCAGGACCTTCATCAACCCGGGCTTGTATTGGGGCAGAGCCTAATCGCCATTTTCCGGCGTTTTGTATACCTGCTGCTTGCTGCATGTCTCCGGACTTCTGTGGAGGAAACAGCATCTTCGGGTGGTAAGTTGGCCTTGTTTGGGCTGTCTATCCCTGTCCCACTCACTTTGCAGCCATGTCTCTTTCCAAGGAGGAGGGGTCAAAGCAGTCAGCGTCCAAAGCAGGGGCGACTTATTTCGCCTGCGCCAGTTTCCACATGAAGTTTACTTGCGGCCAGCCCAGTGCTTTTTGTGCCCTGTGCATAGCTCCCCAGCTGACCGCCGCAGGGCCGGACCCCGCCTGTCAGGAGTCGGTGGACCTGGAATGGGCCAGGTCGCTCTCACTTGCAGTGGGCTACCTGTCCAGACTGTCCCAGGTTATGGCTTCGGCCATAGAGCGTATGCTGTCTCCGCTTGCTACCCAGCCTAGTGCTTTACAGGGTCTGGTGCCCAACACAGCCGGCACGAAGAGTTGGCATAAGAGGGTTAGCGTTCTCTCTTCCTCGTTCTCACCCGAGCTGTCTCCGGACAGACAGTGGATGGAGATGGAAGCTCCATACCTGGCTTCTTCAACTGGGGACTCCTCTGATTCTGACTCTGAGCCAGACAGAGATGATGGAACAGTCGGTCCCCGAGTCCGAGCAGTTTTAAGGTTTTTATTCAAACCTTGTTATGGTCTCCAAGACAGACGGCTCTGTAAGGCCAGTGTTGGACCTCAAGGAGCTTAACCTGTATGTGCAAGTTCCTAGTTTCCTCATGGAGTCGCTCCTGTCGGTGGTGGCCTCAGTGGAGCAGAACAAATTTCTTTCCCCCTATGACTCAAAGAAACCTTATCTGATGTTCCAATGCCCAGGCCGAGTTTGGGGTTCTGTGTTTCGCAGTAAGTTCATGGCATTTTGAGTTCAGAGCTCTGCCGTTCGGCCTCACATCTGCACCAAGGGTCTTCACAAAAGTCCCGGTGGCCCGTGGCTCCTTCAAACAGGGGGGTGGGCCATTTTTCCTATGGACGACCTTTAGTGAAGGCTCTACATGATGCGCCCGGGCCCCTTTTGGGCGCATAAGGATACCCTAGACACCTTGGTGTGCTTCGGTTTTGGGTAGTCAAATTCGCAAAATCTGTTGACCCGTCCAGATAATGGGCTTTTTGGGGATGATTTCGACATCGGGGGGCCCGATGTTTCTTTCCCAGGGAAGATCCAGCGATTGGGTCAGGGGGTTTCCCCTTTCTTCAGAAACGCCCCCATTTTACCTTTGCTTTTGCATGAGGTTTTCGGCAGGTTGATGGCTGCCTTTGAAGCGGGCCCTTCGCCAGTTTCATTCCACATGGGGTGGTGCCCGTCTTCGGGCCCCGGACGATCGGGCCCCCGGGCCCCCAGGGTCCAGTCTTTAAAACCCTTTACAGATCTCGGACCATTTTAGCGTTTTCCAGGAAAATCCCTCTCATTTGGGTCACCCCAAATTTAGATTCGGTCCACAAAACACAAAGGTAGCACCAGGAGTTGGCGCTTTTTTGGAAGTTCAAGGATCCTTGCTGGGGGGGGCAGTCATGCCAGCCTTTTCGGCAATTTTCATTCCCGGGGTTGGATATGGTTTCATATCCATTCAAACAACGTTAGTCCCCTCGGAGTGGGCTCTTCACTAGAGGTTTGTCACCCTCTTTACAGAGGTGGGGCCAAAAAAACGTCATCTGTTTGGGCTTTTCCTCAAACATCAAATCCCAAATAGTATCCCGGCCCGGGATCCCCCCGGGTCTCGCAGCAGAAGCGTGTTTTATTTGAGTATTTTTTCTCTGATCTAGCTTTTTTTAAACCCTGGCCCCAATTTTTCCCTTTAAGTGCTAATGCCTCAAGTCCAGAGGGTACCCCCATTCCGTGTTCAATTGGCCCCGCCCGGGCCTGGGGAGTGGATTTTGTCGCCTTTTTTGGAGATTCCCTTTCCTTTTCTTTTATGGGAAAAACCCCCTTCCCCGGGTCTGCTTCCCAAATTTGCCATGGTGGGGGTAACGCAATTTAAAATCTCGGGGGTTTGTCGGGGGTTACTGGACCAATTACCGTACCTGTAAGGCATTTTTTGTCTGGACGGAGTCCCAGGAATTTCATCCTTTGGTAAGCTCTACTCCAAATCTGCTGTCTTTTCTGCAGTCGGGCCTGGAGCTCGGGCTTGGCCTTTTCTCCCGGACGTCGATTTTTGCTCTTGGTTTCTTTTTTTTTCAGCACATGGGGCGCTGTTTGCCCTCGCTCGCAGGTTTTAAAACCTTTTTTTAGAGGTTGTGTGTTTTTTCCACCCCTTCCCCGGCCAACAAAAACCCGGGATTTTAAACCTTTTTTAAACCCCCTTCCGCCGGGGGCCATTTTTTGGCCTCTTGCAAGCCCCTTTTTTTTTTAAATTTATGTGTCACTTGATGTGAGAATAACTTTTTTACACTTTAAACCTATCCCTGTTATTTTTAAAATTGTTTTTTTGTGACACATTGTGCTTTAAAATAAAAGGGAAAAAATTTGGTGAAAAAATCTTTCTGAAAAAAAAATTTTTTTGCATGTAAGCAAAGTTATTCCATCAAAAAAAGTTTAAATAAATCTACGAAAGCTGCTGTAGTTTTGGCACATTTTTTTTTAAATTGTTTTTTTTTTTTTTAAAAACTTTTGGGGGGCTTAAAATTTGGGTATAATTTTCAAAAAAAATTTGAAAATTATTACATTTTTGGGGACCAGCCCCATTCTAACTTAATTTTGATTAAACCTGAAAGTTAGATCCCAAACCAAAAATTAACCTAAACTAAAAAACTCCCCCCTTAAAAAGTATTAAAAACCCCATTTGGGAAAGGGTTTTTTAAACCCAATTAATGTTTCAAAAGGGGTTTTTTTTTTTTAAAAACCCAAAGTGGAAGGGGAAATTTAAAAATTTCACTTTTTTTGCTTTTTTTCAATTTTATACATTTTTGGGACAAAATACGGTAAATTTGATAAGGGAAATGCAAATTAATATTGATTCCAAAAGTTTCCCTCCCTTTTTAAAGAGATATCCCGTATGTGGCCCTATTTAACATTATTTGGCTCAACCAAAAACCCCCGGGAAATAGGAAAGGAGCCCCCTACTGGCCCTTGGGGGCCTCATTTTCATTACGATTTAAATTTGGGGGCCAAATTTCTTTTTTGCGGACACCCAAAAGGTTTCCCAAAAAATTTAATAAATCCCCCCAAAAAAGACCCCATTTTTGGAAAAAGAAAAAACCCCCCTTAGGGGAATATATCCAGAGGGTGTATTAAGTATTTTAAACCCCACAGGCCGTTTCCCCAAAAATTTTTTACCCGGTTCGCTCGGGAAAAAAAAAAAAAAAATATTTTTTTTTCCCAATAATCTGAAATTTTTAAAAGCTGAAAATTTTTAAATTTTTTAAAAGGAAAATCTTAAAAAAAAAAAACCCCCCAAAAAAATTTTAGGGAAATTTTTTCCCAAATTTTAAGCAAACCCCTATTTTTGGGGGGAAAACGGGTTTTTTGGGCGAACCCAGGGGGTAAAAAGAGAGGGGAAGCCTTTTTGGGCTTTTGGGCACAGATATTGGGGGGCCATGTCGCATTTTTGCAAAGCCCCCAAAAAGTACAGAACGGGTTAAACCCTTTCCCAAATTTCCCCTTTTTTGGGATTAAACCCCCCTCGGGGAAACTCATCTAAGGGTGTATTTGCTTTTTGGGTGCACAGGTTTTCCTTTTAATTTTTTTTTTTTTTTTTTTATTTTTGGGGGCCCATGGAAATGGGGGGGGGAAAACGCATTTTTCCCCCCATTTTTTTTTGGGTTTCCCTTTAAAAGTTTTCGCCCATAGGGGATAATTTTACTATGGGGGTGGGGGTACAATTACAATGATATACATTTTATATAGTTTTTTTTTATTTTTTATTATTTTTTAAAACAATAAAGCAAAGGTTTTTTATAAAAATTGCGTTTTTTATGTTCTATTTTCCCGCCCGCTATAGTTTTTTTAAAAATTTTTTTTTCATAGGGGAGCCAGCTTGTGGGTTTTGTTTTTTACGAGATATTTTTATTTTTTTTATATTGGTACCATTTCGGGGGGCATGTAAATGTTTTGATCCCCTTTTTTTTTAAAGGGTTTTGGGAAAGGCTTTTTTGACAAAATACAGCAACCCGGTTTGGGGTTTTTTATTTTTTAAAAGGGGGTTCACTTTTTGGCGGTATAAATACATTATTTTTTACTCAGCAGGTTGTTACGATTACACGATCCCAAAATTTGTATATATTTTTAATTTTTTAAAGCTTTTACAAAAAATAAAAAACACTTTTTTTTTAAAAAGGGAAAACCCAAAAATTTTTGAAATCCGCCGCAGTCTAAAGGGGCCCATAACTTTTTTTTATTTTTTGGTTTATGGCGCTTGTATGGGGGAATTTTTTTTTTTTTGCGGGATGATTTGGGAATTTTTTTATTGGGTAAAAATTTTTTTGGGGGGACAAGCCCTTTAAATGATCTTTTTTTAAATAATTTTTTTGGAAGGCGGGGTGAAAAAAATTACTGCAATCCTAGCATGTTTTTTTTTTTATTTTAATAGGGGTTAAAACCGTGCGTATCCGTGACAATTTATTTTAAATCTGGGGGTTTTGAAGTTTTCGGGGGAATACCCAATTATGTGTTTTTTTTTTTTTTTTGAAACCCCCCAATTTTTTTAAAAAAAAAAGGTGTTTTTTTGAAAAAACCAATATTTATACACGCTATTTTCTAATGGGCCAAACTTTTTAATTTTTGGATGCTAGCTGGAAAAGGACTTTTTTTTTTTTGCGGGATGAACTGACTTTTTAAAATTGGCATCACTTTGATGTTAAATATGATTTTTGATAAATTTTTTAACTCCATTTTTTTTGCTGGGGGGATGACCCAAAAATTTCCCCTTTTCTGTGACGTTTTTTTTTTTTTTTTTTCTTTTCCCGGCGTTCCCCCGTGGGGGTTTAAATTTAAACAGACAAAATTTATAGGGTGGGTCCCCTACCACGCGGGCAAAAACCAAAAAATGGGTATTTATTTTTTTTTTGATCTTTTTTGGGGCGATTGGCTTTTTTGGGAAAGGGGGAAAAAGGGCCCAGTACTGTTTTTATTTTGTTTTTGTTTTACTTTTCCCCACTTTTTACATTTTTCCCCCGGGGGGAAATTGAGGGAACGACCCTTTCCAGATCGTTCAAAACAATAGGAGATCAGCTTTACGGGCCTTTAGCGGTGTGCGGGAATTCCCGGGAAATTGTCGTCACCCCTGCCCACAATGCATTGGGGGGCATCGTGACGTCCCGACAACCCGGTGCGTCATTCAGCGCCCGGGGCTTTTGGGAGGAGATCTTTCCGGCGCTGAAGCCCCATTACTGCCCCGGGTACCCCGGGGGCAGAAAGGGCTCACTCCTGCCGCCCCGGGCGCCGCGATGTCCCCAACATCGGGGGGGTTAATCCCCCGGGCCCCGGAGTCCCCCGGGCCCGTGGGGGATGCGGCATGATGCCAGCGGTAATATACCGCTGGTTCCATGGCGTGATCTTGCGCGCTACGCCTGTGAGCGCGCAAGATCGCCTTGACGTACTCGTACGGCAATTTGCGGGAACCCCTACCCGACATTGCCGTATGAGTACGGAAAATGTCGGTAAGGGGTTAAAGGCCATACAGTCTTCTCCTTTTGAGCCGTAATGGGAAGTTTCCCTACGTTAACTTTCATGGAAAGTGGCCTTCCTTGTGGCTATCACTTCTATCCACCGAGTGTCTGAACTGGCGGCTCTATCGTGTAAATCCCCTTTCTTGGTACTACATAAGGACAAGGTTGTCCTACATACCATTCTTTCATTTCTCACTAAAGTGGTTTAATCGTTTCATATCAATGAGGATATAGTTCTGCCTTTTTTGCCCCTCACCCTCTCAAGGGTGATGTCGTCAGGGCTGTTAGACATCAGGGTCATTTAGGCGTTCCAAGGCCCTCCCTTATCATTCCAGAGGATCCGCACAGAGGCCTGACGGCCTCTAAGGCCGCCATTGCTAGTTGGTTCCGGTCTACAATTTCGGAAGCCTATCTGTCTAGGGGGGAACTCCTTCCATTTTGTGTCACCGCTCATTCCAGCTGAGCGATTTGGTCCCTCTTGGCGGTTTGGCATCAAGCTTCAGCTTTACAGGTTTGAAAAGCTGCCACCTGGACTTCGGTCTATACTTTTTCTAAGTTCTACCAAATCCATACCTGGCCTCGGCTGACGCAAGTCTCGGACATAAGGTGCTTCAGTCAGCAGTGTGCTAAGGGCTGCCACTGCCAATTTAATTTTTTAGTTGTAACTGCTTTTGGACATCCCAAAGTGCTGTGTCCCCCAATGATATTGGCAAGGAATTTAGATTTTTGTACTTACTGTAAAATCCTTTTCTTGCCTGATTCATTAGGGGGGACAGGTCCCTCTCTTTTTTTTTTTTTTTTTCTCCATGGAATTGGACAATGGGTTATCCTATCAGCCACGGCTTTTGTACCAACTGAGTAGCCTGGTGTCAGGAGGAGGGATATAGTCCATCTGGACGGGCCCAACACGTTTGGTCAGCCTCCTAAGGCAAGGTCCTATACCCAAGGTGCTGTATCCCCCAATGAATCGGACGAGAAAAGGATTTTACAGAAAGTACAAAAATCCTAATTTTTTTAAAATTTTTCCTCCTCTCGGATTAAAACGAATAATACAATAGCTAAACAAATCTACGTTCATAGATGTCATTTATATTTCATACTGCCCTGTATACAGCACCAGACTACCTTATCATACCTATTTTAACAACTATAAGGTGATAGATTGTAAGGAAGAAGCTAGTCAGTAGGCACCCTTCACAGAAGATGACGACCTGTTTAATGGTACAATCTATTTTTTTTTATATTTTCAACTATTTAAATTTACTGTTTCTCACTCTACAAATCTGTGTTTGATTTCTTAAAGGTTCGGTATTGGTCGCTTTACAACAGAAGAAGAGGTTGATTATACTGTTAAGAAATGCATCCAAGAGGTGAAAAGACTCAGAGAAATGAGGTATAAGCATTGTGATCAGCTCTTGCTTTCTCCATGATTTCTTCATCCATTCTACTTTCTGTCATGCTGCTATTCATAGGGAGCTTATATTTGCTGCAAGGATAACCTTGAACAAGGCTGACGTGCTGTCAGTCTCCTCGTAAATGCTGTTTTAGTTCTGCAAGAAGCTCCATGTCTGTATGGGTGTACTCTGTGGGTGGCATAGAAGTGAAGGCCCCAATACTCATTAGAGATTAGTCAAGATTTTGGTGGGACTGGTTAAAGGGGTATTCCTACCACATTGATTAGCTGAAACATATTGGCAAAGGTAAATAACAAATATAACCACATACATTGCTGTTCTGATTTTGCTTCATTTCAGAGTTGGAGCAGTTCTCCTCTCCTGCTTGTGTGCACAAGCTTCCCTAGGTTACCGACCACCTCACTCTTCTCTAGCAGCAGAGGGAGAAATGGTGACATCACTCCCTGCTGTGTCTTATCAACAGCACTGAAGCTTGTTCATCTTTCTTATTGACAAACTTTAACCCTTTAGCACTCTGTAGTGTTAGGCAATGTTCACACGGCTTATTTCAGAACGTATTTACGTCGGATTGCCGATTGTAAATACGTTCAAGTGAAAATCAGTTTCAAAAAAGTGCCACTAATTTTGGGACGTATTTGGAACTGATTTTTCGACTGATTCAACCCTCCCCATTCATTATAGGTGGTGAAATTTTCCGGAAATATTCACATCACAAATTTTTTTTCGGCCGGATTGCGGACACAATCCGGCCGGAATCCGGAACGGAAATAAGTGTCGTCTGAACGACGACACTTATTTCCCCTTAAAATCAATGTAAAACTGCCCGTTACTTGTTTGTGATTTCGCAACGGATTTGCGGCCGTAAATACGGCTGCAAATCCGTTGCGAAATAAGCCGTGTGAACGAGGCCTTATGCCCTGCTGTTAAAATTCCCATCACCAATGTCCCTCTAACCGGCGCAGCTAGGGATAGCAGAGCTGAAATGTCAGTCAATGATGTAAACCCGCCCACAGCCTGAACAGGAACTGGGCTTTGTGATACAACCAGATGAGAATACCCCTTTAACTATCTAATATATATTGGGTGCTCCCAACTTATCCTCAATAGATTAAGACAGGGGAACAAAGGATTGGGTATGTTAAATCTCAGTGCCTAATCCCTTTGTCCTCTCTAGATATGAACCACCAAAAGAGGGAATGAACATCTGGCTAGTAACTATTGAAAGTGTATCGCCACAATTACTGTATGTGTGGTGCTGTGAACTTGTCACAATGCAGCTTGTTTAGTCCGATTATTATGCTTGACATCTTTTAACATGTCGGGGTGCATTCACAAACATCTGCCATTCCATAGTGGTTTCCATCTGGTACTGTTGTGCAGGATTAAAAAAATAATTTTATAAAAAGGCTGCATGCGGTGTTTTTTTGATCTGGCAGATTAACAAGTCCAGGGTTTTGTCCCATTTCAGCCTATGGAGTGCAGTGGAGTTGCCCTGTGCAACGCATCTAATATCTTGCATCCAGTGTTTTCATCCACTAAAGGTCTTAATTATCCCTCAGAAGATGCTTAAAGGGGTTGTACAGTTAAAAATTTTATTGCTACCCAATAAAAATAAAAAAAGTTATACTCTCCTTTTTCCTCTCGCATCAGATCCAGCACTGCTCCGTCCACACTGTCCTCCAATCTTCTGGTTTTTTTCGGTCTGGATTCCAACGGGACGTCACCACTGCAGCTGTCACATGCCATTGGCTGACCTTGCCAGTCTGAGCGCTAACTTCCAAATGGTGATGACGACAAATGGCACATGACCACTGTGGCCAATCAGCGACTGCAACAGTGATGTCCCATTGGACTCAAGACCAGAATAAAACAGAAGACTGGAGGACAGCACAGCACTGGATCTGAGGTGAGAGAAGAAGGGAGTATAACTTTTTTTTATTATATATATATATAATACCCTTTGTGATTTATTCATTTCAGTCAATGAAAAGAATGTCTATCTTTTATTTTTACAGTCCACTGTGGGAAATGGTGCAGGATGGGATTGATCTGAAGAGCATACAGTGGACACAGCACTAATTCATCAAGAACTACACATTACTGGCTCCTAATGAGAACATGAATGGCTCCTGTTACAATAAGATACTCCTATGTCTGCCAGCTTAGTGGCGGTGTTAGTCCAATACCTGTGTGATCTCATCTCTATACTTTTGTTTTATGTAAAATGTATCTATGTTACAGGGAGATATTCTAGGAGTTTTTTTCTGCTGCAGAATGAATACAGGCACAATTCAAATCATTTCACTTCTTCAGCTTTAAATGACCAACATTTTATTTTTACTAATATTTTGCAATATTTTAAGAAAACATATATGGTGTGAGTACACTTCCATGTCTGTGTCTTTGTTGCTATGGGACACTCGGTCACATTTTTTTTTCACACATTTACTACAATGTTCACTGGATTTGTATGTGGGAGGAACAAGACTCTGCATTGTGGAGTCCAGGTGGGAGGGTGAAGTTTAACGGGCCGTTCACATGGCTTATTTCGCCGCGGATTGGCGCCGTACTGCGCGCCGGATTTGCGCGGCAGTACGGCGCCAATCCGGCGCAGTAATTACGGTAAACCACAGTTCTCATAGAGAACAGTGGATTCCGTCGCTCCCACCCGCTCAGCGAATCCGCCGGGCGGGGAGAAAGTCACTTGCACATTATCCAGGCGCAATACGCTCCGTGGATAATGCAATTCTATGGGGCCGGCGGGCCGCGCCCCCGCCCCTTATTCAAGCCGGAATTGCGGGCGCAATCCGGCTCGCAATTACGGCTTGAATAAGCCGTCTAAACACGGCCTAATGAGTCCTGTTAGAATTAGCTAGTGTTCTTTAACTGCTACATTGGCCTACATTTATCAAAACTGTCTGAGTATGGGTATGTTCACACACGTCTCTTCGGCCCACTTTTCAAGGTGCAATTGCGCTGCAATATGCCCTGAATTATGGCCCGCAAATACGGTAATTCATATCTTATTGAGAGCTATGATTACCTGCCGTTTTGCCTGGCACACAATACACGTGACATATCACTTCTTCCCAGTGCTTACGCGTCGGTGAAAACTAAAGTGAATGGGGGCCGAGCCTGAGCGTTTTAGAAACACGTGCTGGCCAGCACATACTTCTAAAACACCCAGCGTATAGCAGCATGCACAGTACACGCCACTATACGCCGGGAGAACACCGTGTGGACATACCCTAAAACTGTCTTTCTTGCCCATAGCAGGGAATTAGAGCTCAGCTTTCATTTTTTAAACTGATCTGGATATGAATGTGAAAGCAGAGCTCTAATTGGTTGCTATGGGCAACAAAGACAATCTTATGCTTAGACCGTTTTGATAAATGTGGCCCATTGTGTGGTATTATTATTATTTTTTTTTAAGTTTTATAAGACATTTTGATATCTAGAGTCCCTAGTTGTCCTACAGCGGTGCACCATGGTATTAGGCCCCCATTTCTCTTTGCCAGTATTTGCCTTTGCCGAGCTTTTTATGTATTTTGGCATTACTTAACGAGAGATCGGTTGCCTTTAAAAGTTAATTAAAAAATATAACCAAATATAGAATATTATTATAATAGTAAAGAGAAATATTTTACATTTTTGCTTTCCTACTTGCTCTTTTTATGTTTAGCCTCCTTTAAAAAGGTTGTCCTAAGTTTAGGTCTGTGACTAGCTCGTAGATGTCTATGAGCCTGTCTCGATGAATGGGGCATGGCTACACTGGTACAGTTCTCCCCATTCATTTTTATTGGTGTTCTGAGTGTGCTTGGCTATATTTGTAACATCCATACAAATGAATGGGGAGAACTGCGCAAGCACAAACCTCTCCCCATTCTCTCTGACCAGCTCGTAGCAAGCTACTAACTGGCCTCAAACCTAAAGTTACCAGATGGGTCAACCCTTTTTAAGATTCCTCCTGGAAATCTGTCATCAGGATTATAGTGCCCTATCGGAAGGCATACATTTTTGGACTGGTACTCTGATTCGAAGGCTGTTTTTTTTTTTGTGACCTAGTGTTTGTAAAACTAGTGGTTATGAGCTGGAACTCCATGTGCTCTATAGTTCCCGATACTTATGAGCCAATGCTCTTTCCCTCCTATCCTATGCTTATAGACCACTCTCTGCCTATTCATAGTAAAGTCTATAAACAGTGAGTAGACAGGAGAACAAGCAGCTGAAGAAAATCAGGGAGTATAGTTAGTAAGGCAGCCCATAAATTAGGGTCTTTGTCACTACCTTTGGTGCTGACATCTGATACCCCTAAAAATGAATATTATAACTGAAGATTAAGATATATACTTATTTTTTATTTTTTTTCTAAATGGGGCTGACACAGTGCAGTTCTTGTACCCATCTCATATTGATGGTATATGCCATAAATATATTAGTGGGACTCGGCTTTACTCGGAACTCCCATTGAAATGAATGAAGAGTGACCGTGGAAGCCTGGCCACTTCACAGCTCTAAACAGGGAGTTTTAGGGCCTGTTCTTCAGATAGGTGTGGGTCCCACAGGTATCACACATTTATATCCCATACATTTGTGAGCTGGGTAACCCCTTTAAGAAAGGATATGCTCTCCCATTGCACTGAACATGTTGGTGAATGCGGCCTTATAGTGCTTGTACGACACTGCAGCAGATGGAAGCTAAGATCATTGTCCACACACTGCATATTACATTCACTAAACGCACAAGGACACACAGCTGTGTGCTCCAACCTTACCGTGTAATGTGGTAATGCGTGTGTACATGCTCTTCTACCTTATATGCCCTTTTTACCTTTCTTGTCCTAAACTTCTGAATTCTGTTAGATTATTCCTAGAACATTTACAGTTTTTGCAAGAGAAGCGCTTTCTGGTTTAGCCTGAGAACTCACTAGTCTACAATATTCACAAACCATTTTCCTTCTTTTTGCCTTATTTTTGCTCAGGTTTGTACAAATGTAAGGCTGATGTACAAAACCGTTAATATTTTGCATTTTGAAAAACTGTAAATCAATAAAAAAATTAAAATTGTATTTGTGTTATGCTTATGTGTAGATGGTAACAGAATAAGTGAATACAATCTATACATTAGAATACATTTCACTATGAGCTTGATGATATGTTGCCTTTTGTTTAAAGGGGTGTTCCCACTTAAAAAAAAAAACTTCAGATGGGAACCCAGTTGTAGTAGAATATATATAAAAAAAAAAAGGCATAATTACCTCCCAGACTTCATCCTTTGCTGCTGTGTAACCCCTCCGGGATCCACTTCACTTCCTATACCGAGACCAACACCAGAGGATTGCACCATGTTAACTTAAAGGGGTAGATTTATCAATGCTTAGACAATGTAAAGTTAGACTAGACAGTCTTACAATGCGCCACATTTACCATAGTATTGATAAATCTGGCGCAGGTTAGAACTCTGTAACCTAATATTACACTATTTTTAAGTTTGCTTACTTTATGCCAGTAACTGCAATTTTGTGGTGCATTTTTGCCACACCTGTTATACCAAGGACATGACCATTTGGTTTTACAAGGCGCAGAAGTGTCTAGAAACTGTCAAAAACACATAATAAATATGGTGTAAAGCATGTATGCCTTTATTTTTGGTGCAAATTGTGACTTAATTCTGTGCTCCAATGTTATTGAAATCCACAGTTGTAAGATTTTGCTTCAACTATATAGCAACATTTGTAACTATATAGTGCCCCCTCATCATACGATATTAATTGGTTGTGGGATAACCATTGCATGTTGAAAGCATAACTCTATGGAGAACTTGTAATTGGTTCAGAACCCCAAAATGTCAGAAGCATAATGGGAAATGAAGATTAAAGGAAATAGATGCTAATCCAGATAAAGCAAGTACTTACATATAACATCAGAAAAAGCTGCTGGAAGTTAGAAATCACTTTCTATGATGAGGACAGGCGCTTCTTTGGGTCATGTACTTTATACAGAAAAAAAGAAAATGGGGCCCTCATCTAGTGCCCCAAAAAACACTTACCCTGGCATACGCAAAGAGCAGTACAGATCATGTAGTACTTCACTGTGCTATATAAAGAAGTGCTACTAGACCACCAATCACTGCATGTACCTCACTAATACATGTAAGAGCAGTACAGGAAATGTAGCAACGCACTGTACTGTAGAGAGGCGCTACTAGACCACCAACCACTGCATGCACCTCACTAATACATGTAAGAGCAGTACAGGACATGTAGTACCGCACTGTCCTGCAGAGAGGTGCTACTAGACCGTCTCATATATATATATAAAGACCAGTACAGGACGTAGTACCACACTGTACTATAAAGAGGCGCACTGATCACAGATCAGCATTGTCTGGGACATTTTATGGTGAGTGTGGTATCAAGATACAATATCTCAGGAAAGATCATTATATGGTGGAAACATTGTGTCCTGAGTGAATATTGTAAACTGTGCAAACATATGCTATTGCAAAATCTCCATGGGGCAAATTGACATGCTACAGGAAAATAAACTCCACAGATGCATGAAAAATGTCCATAGTCTGTGGATGAGATTTATTAAAGGAGGTTTTCCCTCTTCTTTTAAACAGATCTGCACTGCCCCCACTGTGATTGCCTAAAAAATCTGAAGCGGTAATTCTGTCCTTCACCAATGACACCTGCTCATGGCTCACGTGGCCATGAGACAATTACAGACTTTAGTGGTTATGTGTTGATCTCAGGGGTCACATACTATACATGGCCGGTACGTCATGTGCAGTTACATGAGTCATGATCAGAACTTCATCAGTGATTTCCTGGCATACACTCCAAATGTACATCACAAAGTAGTGTGTACCGAGTCTTACTCTGGTACCGAAGTAAATTTGCTCTTTATGGTATTTACTCTTTGGTATAAATTATGTACTATTTTTATTCTGGAGATCGATACAATTCTGGTAATACCAAACATGTAGAGTTTTCGTTATGTTGCAGTACTGTAAAAAAAGAATACAAACATTCTCTCTTCGGGGCGTCCACACGGCAGGTTAAAATACCAGCTGGGTTCTGATTTAAATTATTATTATTGACGTCTTGTACGTAGTTTTGAGGGACGGTTCTGACTGCGGTTTGCGGATTCTCCCGTCCCCCTCAACCACTGACCTGTTCATCTTCTGTCAAAAACCGTCCGGTGGAAAATCCATGCAGTGTGAACTGCTCCACGGATTTTCTATTTAAATCAATGTAAAAGGTTGACATTCAGTTTACAGACTGTTTTCAAATGCGAAGACAATCTGTAAAATCGACTGAAAAACCTGCCATGGGGACATGCTCTTAAATTTAAGTCAGAGAATAGTTTTCTGCGAACAAACACGAAAAATACAGCTCACTTACTTATTCAGTAGATTTCTCATTGAGCTGCTTGCGGTGCTCGGACGCCCAGCTAGTTCCGTCCTGGGCTGAAGACCGGTAATTGAGAATTGCTCTGAGATGTCCAGCAAACCAACGCTCAAAAAAGGTTAGAGGGCAGGCTAAGCGTATATTTAAAACATCTTCATTTTATTTGCTTCAAAATTTAAAAAGAGTATAAATGGCACAGGGCATGTAACAATAAACTCATATGCTACCTAACGCACAAACGTGTTTTGATTTGAAATAAATCTTACTCATTGTGCAGCCTATGTTGTGCAGGCATAACCTTATACTGTATTTTTCGGACTATAAGGCGCACATAAAAGCCTATGATTATCTCAGAAATCGAAAGTGCGCCTTATAGTCCGATGCGCCTTATATATGAATCAATTCTTCACTTGGGTTTTTAGGCTTTGTTCAGAACGTATTTACAGCTAATTTAGTGACACTGATTTGCAACTGATTTGTAACTGCTTTGTAACTGATTTCCGATCGTAAATACGTTCTGAAATCCGTTACAAATCAGTTGCAAATAAGGCCTCGTTCACACGGCTTATTTGGGCGTGGATTGGAGCTGTACTGCGCGCAGTACAGCTATAATCCATCCCTGTCATTACGGTAATCCACAGTTCTCACAGAGAACTGTGGATTCCGTCGCTCCTCCCCGCTCGGGAGAAAGTGACATGCACATTATTTACGGCGCGTACCTAAGTGGCTATGTTCACACGGCTGATTTCAGAACTGATTCACGTCGGATTTCCGACGTAAATACGTTCCGAAATCAGTTGCAAATCGGTTGCAAATCAGTTGCAAATAAGTGTCACTAAATCACCATTGTTTACATGGGGTTATTCGACGCGAAATACGGCACTATAAGGCCTCGTTCACACGGCTTATTTTGGGACTGATTGGAGCCGTACTGCGCGCCGTATTTGCGCTTCAGTACGGCTGCAATCCGTCGCAGGCATTACGGTAATCCACAGTTCTCATAGAGAACTATGGATTCCGTCTCTTCTCCCCGCTCGACGAATACGCCGCGGTGGGAGAAAGTGACATGCACATTATTTACGGCAAGTATGCGCTGTGAATAATGAGTGTCTATGGGGCTGGCGAGCTGCCGGCCCCCGCCCCGCCCCTGCCCCGCCCCGCTGCACGGCTGCCGGCGTAATTGCGGGGCGAAATCCGTCCCCGCAATTACGCCGGCAATAAGCCGTGTGAACCAGGCCTTAGTGGCAGGACCATTGTAAATCCGACCGTATTGCAGCCGCAATCCGCGGCCGAGATACGGCACGGAAATATGTACATGTATTGTTTTTTGTTACAACTTTACAAGTTGAGAGTTATTGTGAAAGTGTTGAATAAAGTTTGGCTTGCGGTCTGAGCTTTGTTTCATTTAATGCGCCGCGCCTTATAATCCGTTGCGCCTTATATATGAACCAAGACGACAACAGGCGCTCATTGATAATGCGCCTTATAGTCCGAAAAATACGGTATATAGAAACCCAGCTAAGGTGTAATTCATTAGTTTCCATTAACCCTTGCTGTTACGCTATGCGTGGATACCATAGTAACAATAAAATAACAAAGTTTCTAACAAAACAATCATAAAATACTAATTTAAAAAAACTTATGCATGAAACAGTAATAGCACACATAATGTTAGTAAAGATATATTAAATCCCATTTTACATTAAGTCGTTTTGGTTGTCGGGTATGTCATATATCCATTTAGCTTCTCTCATTAGCAGTTTACGTTTAAGATCTCCCCCTCTTATCGACTTAAAAACTTTTTCTATGCCTATTACTTTTATACTGGATGTACTATGATTATGTATTTCAATACAGTGTCTGGAAACTGCTGACACAGTTGCATTCCACATCAGATTTTTAGCATCAGATAGATGTGTTCTTATGTGAGTTTTCATATTGTAGGTTGCAATCAGTGCATGCAATTAAATATACAACATATTTTGAATAGTTTTAGAATAGTTTTCTGCCTCCAATAACTTTAGTTGTTCTACCGTCTATGGACCTGAGTGAGCGCTTGTTTTATGAGGGCTGAAGTGTAGTTTTTATTGTACCATTTTGTGATACATATGACTTTCTGATCACTTTTTATTCCAATTTTTAGGGGATGTTAAATGACCAAAAAATGCAAATTTGGCATTTTGGAATTTTTTTTCTTCTATAGTGTTCAGCATACAAGATAAATGATGTTAGAACTTAATAGATCTGACTTTTACGGATGCAACGATACCAATTATGTGTAACTTTTTATTTTGAGATTTGTAAAATGTCAAAAGTGGGTTAATTTAACTTTAATATTTTTATTACTTTTTATACTTTTAATTATTTTTTATTTTCTTTTAATGTAACATTTAGACCATTAGGTCTGAATTATATAAACAATGCAAAAGGTTATACCAAGATGGCGGTTCTTTTACTTCCTGCCTGGAGCAGGAAGTAACAGAAGTGAAAACAAATTGGCTATGGAAGCCTTCATTAGGCTTCCAGATGCCATGTTAATGAATCGGCACCCCACAATCTTTTCACCAGGTTGCCAATCGGAGGGAGAAACGCATCATGGCTGCGATCACCATGGCTCCATTCCCTGTTTTTAGCAGCGGGAAGTAGCTGTAAGTAGCAGCAGGCACCCACCTCCTATGTAGGATTACTAAGTAAGTCACTACATAGGAGCTTACCGACACCATGACATACCCATATGTCCTATGTCGGTAAGGCTTAGTGCACCATATATTTGACCATATATAAAAATTTGTACCAAACATGCACTGTTTTAAACATTTGACATCTGTTTGTTTTTGTGCTAGCTTTTCTATTGGCAGTCACCCGTTTTTCCCTGCAATTTGATTGGGTAGTTTGTTTATATTTTTATGACCGATATAAATGTGTACGTTTACATAAGGAGCACATACACTAAGATAAATTTTCTATTGGCATACACTTCAAAGACCAAATCAATAGTATCTGGCAAAACATTGCATCTCAATCCCCAAGTATCACCCATCCTGTCCCTCCCCGCACGTCCTCTAGTCTGCTCTCAGCTCTTGACCTGACGACAGAAGAAGAACTGTCCAATCTTCTCTTGTCTGCTCGCCCCACTACCTGCTCTAGTGACCTCATTCTCTCCCACCTTGTCCAGTCTATTTCTTCGGCTGTCCTCTCTCACCTTACTGCAATCCTCAACCTCTCTCTCTCCAATGGGATATTTACATCTATGTTTAAACATGCTACTATAACCACTTTACTAAAAAAGGCAACTCTGGACCCACTCTGCTAATAACGGACCAGTCTCTAACCTGCCCTTCATCTCTAAACTCCTAGAACGCTTGGTCTACTCTTGCTTAATCCCCTATGTCTCTGCTAACTCTGTTCTCGATCTTCTACAATCAGGTTTCTGCACGTTACACTCCACAGAAACTGCTCTATCTAAAGTTTCAAATGATCTCAATGCTAAACCTCAGGGTAACTACTCATTGTTGCTTCTTCTGGATCTCTCTGCAGCATTTGACACTGTTGATCACCAACTTCTCCTCACCATGCTCAGCACCAAATCACCCGCTTCCAGTCCAATTGGTTGAATCTTCCATCAATTACATAAGCCACAGATTAGCAGTGTCTGTGACATCATTTACAAAAAAATACCTTATTTACACTGAAAGGGGATAGAGTCGACTGCCGGCCAGACTCGATCTCTTTTCAGTGTAACTACTAGCAGTGGATGCTGCAGGACTTTTGGACTAAAATGGATTGAACAAATTACCCGTTTCCAATCTTCCATTTTTCGTACTTTTTTCCTAACTCTTTGCCAACGCTTCGTATGATGAGATTGAAGTCGAGGTTTCTTCACCTTTTTCTGGGCCATCATTCCAGACCTGTGTAATACCTGTCACATGGTGCTTGTATGGACGTCTGTGATCTCACTCTTACGAAGCATACGAGCCGCCTTCACTGCCATGTCTGTCGCATTAGAACTGATAGACCTTGTGATAAGCCAACTTGATAACTGATATTTTGCCTGGATGTCCACCTCTTGGCTTTTGAATGGATGGATAGACTTCATTTCATTTTCTTCTAGCTATCTAATCTGATCTCATTATTTTCAGGCTAGAGAATGGCCTCTCTACGCTAACTTGGGTTGGTGTCAAAGCGGTGACCACAGGGGCAACATCTCTAACAATCTCAGGGTATAAAAGAATTGCCGCATGCACAATCCGTTTTTCTTTGAGAACAAGTGAAAAATCTGGTCAATCTGTTTGCTGTGGGAGTGGAATCTTTTCCCCTGTGGCAACGCTTTGCCTGCTCCATGTCATCAATTACATTCCTCATCTGATGAGGCTGAAGATCTGGAAGCAGCAGCACTGGCAAGACCAAGTTCCTCTAACACTTGGCACTGCATTGAACTAAATGCACCAACTAGTTTTATATTTTGGGAGTTGGTGTCGGTCAATTTTATAACGACTCCGACTACTGCAAAATGGGCTCTGACCTCGACTCCACAGCCCTGCTTGGAAGGCCAGAAGAAAAACAGAAACAAAAACAGGTTGCAGTATTTGCCTCCAGTATTCTTGAGAATTTAAAATAAAAAAAACGCCACAAGGCTAGATTCACTTCTGAGTTGGAGGTTCCATTCAGCGCTCTATTTTTTCCGTCTCAACTACAGCGACAACCCGACAGACCCGTTGTAATTCATAGGATCCATTGGGTGCCATGGGTGTCTGTTGTGAATGAATCCCATGGCTTTCGTTCTTCACCTCTGTGACGGAGGTTCGGAATGGAACCTCTGACGCAGATGTGAGCCTAGTCTAAGGCTCTCTCCACTAGGCGGATTCCAACTTGAAATCCTTGTTTAAAATGATTCCCATTGTCCTAGAAAGAATACAGTTTGTAGTTCATGCTACGCATATTTTCAGCACACAGTTTTCAAAACCGACCCGCACAAAAAAATTTTGACATGCTCATTTCTTGGTGGGTAGTCCACATAGAAAACGTTTGGAAATTTACTATGGATGCCAATGGGATGGCTAAAATCCTTATTCAATTGATTTTTACAGGTATTGCATGTGGGTTTTAATGTGGATCCACATTCAAAACCAATAGGAATAAATGGGACTCTTTTCTGACTGCAAACTATGTGTAAAAACAAATCTGAAAGGTGTGTCTAAATCCACATGCAATAAACATGCACATTAGTAAAGTATACTAGTTGAAAATGCGTCGGATGACGTGGTTTTCAACGGCGGAATCTGACAGGTAGATTTTACTAGCCATGTGAGCGTCCCCTTACAGCGCTGGTAAAACGCTGTGTGTGTGAATCCAGCCTTAACCTCTTATGTCATTCTTTCCATAAGCAGACATCCTCAGGCTAGGTTCACACTGCATTATTTGTTACATTGCAGGTATCTGTCAGGTTAACGGGAAAAAAGATACTTTAATGGACTCTACGATATAGCCAGGTCTGGTTAATAGTTATTATTGAAACAAACCTAGCCCTAGGGAATATTTTTGCTCTATTTACCGACAGTATATACTTTTCCTGCGGGACGCAATCGTAGTCCACTACACTTTTGTGTCCGGCTTCTAAAGAGTACACTGCCAGCAAAGGCCAAGTTCACACCATCTTAGTGACTACAATCGAGGTATCCTTCGGGGTACTGTGAAAAAAGGTAACTTGGCGGATACTGTGACATGGCCATGCAGCCTAACAGAGATAAATAGAGCAAACGTAGTCCTATGTGGGCTAAACTTGCTGTATTTCTTGGTAGCTGTAGGACTCAAAAATGTAGTGTACCACACGTTTGAGCATACCTCCCAACTTTTAGAAATTGCAAAGAGGGACACATCAGGTAAAAATCTCCAGCCACACCTTCAACCACACCTAAACACATGACATCACAACTGGACACGGCTCCACCTAACAGAATCATACCACCAACAGACCAGCACCTACACAACAGCAGCATTACTGGGTCTATAAATTTGTATTTATAAAAAGTAATGTATATACATACACTACCGTTCAAAAGTTTGGGGTCACCCAGACATTTTTGTGTTTTCCCTGAAAACTCATACTTTTATTTATCAAATGAGTTTCAAAATGAATAGAAATATCATCCAGATATTGACAATGTTAGAAATAATGATTTTTATTTGGAATAATAAATTTCTACTTCAAACTTTGCTATTGTCAAAGAATGCTCCCTGCAGCTATTCCAGCAATGCAGACCTTTGGCATTCTAGCTGTGAATTTGCTGAGGTAATCTGGGGAGATTTCACCCCAAGTTTCCAGAAACCCCTCCCAGAAGTTGGATTGGCTTGATGGCAACTTTTTGCGTACCATACGGTCAAGCTGCTCCCACAACAGCTCAATGGGGTTGAGATCTGGTGACTGCGCTGGCCCCTCCATTACAGATAGAATACCAGCTGCCTGCTTCTTCCCTAAATAGTTCTTGTATAATTTGGAGGTGGCTTTGGGTCATTGTCCTGTTGCAGGATGAAATTGCTCCAGTCAAGCACTGTCCACAGGGTATGGCACGGCGTTGCAAAATGTAGTGATCCCTTTTATCTTGTACAAATCTCCCACTTTATCAGCACCAAAGCAGCCCCAGACCATTACATTACCTCCACCATGCTTGACGGATAGCGTCAGGCACTCTTCCAGCATCTTTTCAGTTGTTCTGCATCCACAAATATTCTTCTGTGTGATCCAAATACCTCAACCTTCAATTCGTTCATAACACTTTTTTCCAATCTTCCTCTGTTCAATGTCTGTGTTCTTTAGCCCATATTAATTTTTTCCTTTTATCTCAGATATTGTCATGTCAAGTACTGACTGGAACCCAGCCCACTGTCCCTGCCTACTTGACGTGCTGCCCTAGGCGGCAGACGCCAACTGGGCGACAGTCCCTACGCTGCTAAAGTGCTGGGGCCGTCAGGAGGAAAAAAAGTCAACAGTCCGGGTCAAAATCCAATCAGGAACGCCAAGCCACAAAACGGAACCAGAGAGAAAACGTATACAAGCCGAGGTCAAACCGAACGGGAGCGAGGTACAGAATCAGAAGACAAGCCGGGGTCAGGAAAACAAGCAGAGGTCTGGTACATGGATAAGCAAAACAACAAACAATAACACAGGTAATAGGCAGCCAGGAGAATATCGCAGGCGCAGCACTCAGCAGGGAGCTTAAGGGCTAGTTCACACAGCTGATTGCCGGCGTAATTGCGGGAACGGATTTCGCCCCGCAATTATGCCAGCAGCCGTGCAGCGGGGGCGGGGGGCCAGCAGCTTGCCGGCCCCATAGACAGTCATTATTTGCGGCACGTATACGCTGTATATAATTGACATGTCACTTTCTCCCCGCTCGACGTATTCGCTGAGCGGGTAGAGGAGACGGAATCCATAGTTCTCTATGAGAACTATGGATTACCATAATGACAGACGGATTTCAGCCGTACTGCAGCGAAAATACGGCGCGCAATACGGCTGAAATCAGTGCCCAAATCAGCCGTGTAAACGAGCCCTAAATGTGATTCCCGTACACCACCCCTGCTGCTGATTGGTGCGGCCTCTGGGTCCTCCCATTGGCTGGTGCGACACGCCCCCTGTCCAGAGTGGTTGGGCCTCTGTCACTCTCCATGAGACAGCAGACTGTCTATCCTGGTGGGGTCGCAAATCAGCTGCTGCAGACTGTTGCTCACTGCAGGCTGAGCATGCCTAGACCTGACAGTACCCCCCCCCCCTTTAGGAGGGGCTACTGGACCCTTCCCTGGTCTGGGTTTGTCCGGGTGAGATTTATGGAATTCCTTTACCAGATGATCAGCATGGATGGAATTCGCCGGAACCCATGATCTCTCCTCTGGACCATAACCCTTCCAATGGACCAGGTAGTGCAGTGACCTTTGGAATTTACGAGAATCCAAAATTCGGGCGACTGCATATTCTATCTCCCCCTCTATACACACTGGAGGAGGAGGCCTAGAAGGCGAAGTCACCGGCTGAATATACTTCTTAAAGAGAACCTGTCACATAGATTATGCCCCCCTTGCTGAGGACAGAACAAGCTAGTGTCAGACCTGCTGTTCCCAGCGCTGTTTCCCTTATTCTGTAAGATGCTGTAGTTTTTGTGTTTTTAATGCTCAAATCTGCATTAAGAGTCATTCAAATAGTCAGTTTTTTTCAAACCCCGCCCACCCGAGGCTAGCCCCGCCCACCTCAACTGACAAACCTATTACTTTGAATAGGTAGAAGCATGTGAATAACAATCAGGTGGTGGGTGGAGCTAGCCATTGGTGGACGGGTCTAACACCTGCTCATGAATAAGATTTGAGGGGTAAATGCTCTAAAACTGCTGCATTTTACAGAATAAGGGACACAGTGCTGGGAACAGCAGGTCTGACACTAGCTTGTGCTGCCCTCAGCCAGGGGGGCATAACCTATGTGACAGGTTTCCTTTAAGAAGTGCCCGATGATATACGTTGTGTATACGGAGAGAAGAGGGTAATTTCAGCCGATATGCCACCGGATTGACCACCTCAAGAATCATAAAAGGACCTACAAATCGCGGCACATGTTTACCAGAGTGAACTTTCAATCGCAGATTTCGGGTGGATAACCATACTTTATCCCCAACAGCAAACCCTCTAAAACAAAGACGCCGTCTATCAGAATTTTTTTTCTGGATGTTCTGAGTATGAACCAAGTTCTTCTGAACTTGGGCCCAGACTGTGCACAGATATTTAATGATAACATCCACCCCGTTGTTATCAGACGTAGCACTGGAAAATGAGGCATGTCTTGGGTGAAACCCATAGTTACAAAAAAAATGGTGAGGTACCAGACGAGCTACTATCCTGATTGTTAATGGCAAACTCTGTCAATGGTAAGTACTTTACCCAATCTGCCTGCAGATCAGAGAAACTTCGTTATGTCTATGTCACCATTTGGTTTACCCTCTCAGTCTGCCCATTAGTCTCTGGGTGGAAGGCAGAGGAGAAGGACAGGGTGATATCCAGAGCCTTGCAAAGGGCTCTCCAAAATCGAAAAAAGAACTAAACCCCTTCTGCCGAAACAATTCCGGAAACCCCCATGAAGCTTGACAATATGTTTGTAAAGATTCGCAATTTTTTGGATGAGGGGCCCCCCCAAAAGGGAAAAGATGGCACATTTTACTGAAAGGGCCCCCACTAAACCCAAAAACTTTTTCCCCTGAAGGGGGAAGTCCGTCTAAAAACCAGGAGATTGGGTCCATGGAAATTTTTAGGTACGGGAAAGAGGGAATTCCCCCAGGGGGCTTTTGGGGAACCCTTTCCCCCAGGCAGGCTTCACATGATGCCACTGGGCCCTCAACATAAACGAACAAAGGGGGCCCCCATAAAAAAGAGAAAAAAACCTCTTTGTCCCGCATTCAGGTGTCCAAAAACACAGAATCATTAAATTCTTTTAATACTCGTGCCAAAATGAGGGGGAAAAAAACCCTTCAAAATAGGAAAAATTTAGCAGGTCTCAATTCCGGGTGGGTTTAACCTCAGTGGCTAAATCGGGGGAAATGGCTGAGAAACAGTCCCTTGGGCAATTTTGGACCGGGGATCTCCTGGGAAGCGGGCTGCACAGAAGCTTCTAGATAGCACATCCTTTAACATTTTAGAACCAGGTCTGAAGTAACAAAAAATTTAAAAGCGAGTAAAAATAATCCCAACGTGCCGAAATGGATTAAACCCTTTTTTGCTTTTTCTAAAAGGTGAGGTTTTTATGATCGGAAAGGCCCGGACTTGATGCGGGCCCCCCTTCGAGAAGTGGCGCCTTTCCCTCGAAGACCACGTAAAGCCAAAAAAATCTCGTTCCCAAACGTCAAATTCCTCTCACTGAGGAAAATTTACGTGAAAAAAGGCAAAAGGGCGATGGTTAGCCCATGTAGGGGACCCCTAGATAGAACCCCCCCCTGCACCATACTCAAAAAATCAACCTCGCAACAAAGGTTTTATATGATCCGCTTAAACAAAAACAGGGCAGATATGAAAACACTGCTTAAGTTTTTCAAACCCTCTACGGCCTCGGTTTTAAATATTGAATTTACCCCCCTTCTTAGTCATGTCGTAATGGACAAAAGAACAGAAAAATTCGGGTAAATTTACGATAATAATTCTAAAACCCTGGGAACGCTGTAGGGCTTTCAGGGGGAAGGCGGGCCCAGTTGAAATGGCTTAATTTTACAGGGGTCCAAAAAAACGAGTAGGAGTCAGGTATACCCAAGAAATGGTACTTCCTGCATCCCCAAAACACATTTTTCAAGCTTTACAAACAAACTATTCCCTTTGGACCGAAAACCTGTCGTACGTGTTTAACGGTGATGACCAATCTTTTTGAATAGATTTTAAAAAGTCATCCAGGGAAAGCCATACAACGACAATGATTCCCGAAAACACATTAACCAATTCTGGAAAACCGCGGGAGCATTACACAATCCAAACAGATAACCAGATATTTAAAATGCCCTAGGATGTTAAAAATGCGGTTTTCCAACCCTCCCCCTTTTCGATCAGATGAGGTTATAGGCACCTCCGGGTCCAACTTGGAAAACCACTTTGCTCCTTGGATTTGATTAAACAGATCTGGAACCAAAGTTAAAGGGTATTGGTTTTTTACCGTTATTTTATTCAGTTCACGGTAGTCTATGCATGAACGGGCCTCCACCCTTTCTTTCCCCAAAGAAAAACCCTGCACCCATAGGAGACAAAGAAGGTGGGTATCCCCTTTCTTGGGTTTTTCTGCTATACTGCTTCGGGCTAGTTTCAGGACCTGACAGTTTATATATCCCCCCCTTGGGAACTTTACCCAGGCAATGGGTCAAGGCCCCCGGTAAGATCAGGGGGGGGCTAGTATCTCCGATGTTTCTGAGAAAATACTTCGCAAACTAAAATTAATATTTTCCCATAGGAAACAAACTCATCATTTCTTCTATCTATAAAACAAAAAACCCGTAACTTTTATTATTATAACTCTTAACCTCTATACACATTTTTTAAAAAAACGTTTCAACCCCACATTTAACCCTTTCTACTTCTAAAGGAAGGAAAAGCTCTTTTCTATTATAAATCGGTGGAGCCCCACCTATTAACAGGAAAGCCTTATATATACAGCAATTTACTAACTCCAGAAGGATTCCCAACCCCTACTTGGGCAGTCGCCCTAACTAATGGACCAAAAAAATAAGGCCCCCCTTGTGACCCGTCTGCAGGGGTGAATTGTAGACAGAGGGAGAAAATCACAATTTTAAAACTTCATGCCCGACCTCCCCAACATGTTTCACCAGCTAAACTGGTTCTCAGGGGTTGGGTCCGGGGCCCATGTGGTCTAAGCTCAAATTTTTTTTTTTATTCTGTTAGGTATACACCCCATTCGGTGCTCCAATTAGCCTCAGAGAATCCACAAAACCCATCCCCCTTCCATCTCCTGCACGCACACAAAAAATGTCTGCTAAGCTGCCACCATGCTCCCAAAACAACAATCCCAGACAAGTCACCATCCCCTAACGGTTTCGCCCCAACTTACCCTGCTGCCCGTGCCCCGCGACTGTATCAATGGCATTTTTTTTCCCTGACTGTGATGGGCTTTCGTCCCATTTCCTCATATTATTGCCTCGGGGTCCCCACCAGAAAGGACTAAAGCGAATAGGTGTTACTTCCCCCCACACTACCGCTTTTCCACTCCCATAAACCCCTTCTCCCCTGTCAATATGCATTTCATTAGGAATAATATCATTGTACGTACATATTTTCATGTCTCTTCCCCCTAAAGCACTTCTCCTTTAATCTAATATATATTTTATTTTAATAAAGCTCAGGGTTTATTTAAAAAACATATTCCATTTTACTGTACACTATTGTCTTAGTCTATTCCCCTAAACCACTTCTCTTTTATATCTAATATACATTTTCATTTTTAATAAAGCTGCGGCCCCAGGTTAACCCGTCCCTTCCGCAATTTCTCCTCCCACCTTCCCCCACAAAAATTCTTTCTTCAGGTCACGGCTAGCCAACTATTTCATTACGTCACAATGGGGGGCATGCAAAAAGTTATGCTTTTTTACTCTATGCATCTGATACACGTACGCAATATTTGTATTTTAAGTTAGACAAATCATGCAGTGAGCAGAAACAATAATCTATACAAAATAAATGTAACAGGATAGAGGGTAATTACTCCCACTCGTCCGCCCAAAAGTCGAGTGCAAATTTTAAATATTTAGTTCCCAACAACCCCCTCAAGCACAGAAACAAATATTTAAAACCCCCAATTTGTTAAATGAAACCGGGGCCCACTGATAAATACCTATCTCATTCCCAAAACATGGATCCTTTGTTGCGGGAAGAGGCAAGAGGGATAACAGATCAACATTGAACCAAAAGGCCAAAAAGAAGGGTTTTCTTTTTCACATTTATTTAATCTTGCTGATTCCCTATAAAAATAATTTCTAAAGAAAAATGATATAGTAAAAAAGGATTGTCTCATTATAAGCTTTCACGTACTTCAATGCTTTGGCAGCAAAGGATTTTTGAATTTAGGGGTGCTTTTGTCTGCCTCTTCTCCCCCTTTCCCCCCTCCCCTCAGCACCAGAAAGCTCTCCCTCCAAAATTTATACAGCAGGGAGAGGGCGAGGGGGTTTGCGCCCGGGTTAACCCTGTGTGTGCCGCCCCGTCTGCTGCGGCTCTTGCTGCTCCTCTACAAGAGTCAAACGGGGAGGGGTGATCTATAGTGTAAGAGGTCTTGAAGCTGTGTATGCTAATGCAAAAGCAGGGGGGATGCAAGTGTTCCTAACCCCCCGCTTACATCAAAACTCCATCTCAAGAAACAACAAAAAAAACCCGTCAGAACAGCACAGGGCAGCGTGAAGGTTTCTAAATCACAAAGTGCACAGTACAGCAGAGCAGAACCGTTCACATGCCCCCCTATTGTTCTATTAGTATATCAGAGTTCCACAGAACATATGATTTAAGAAACAAAACTTCACTGCTGTCACCTCACCTCTGCCCCCACAACTGTGTAGAGAGCAGGAGGAAGCAGGCCACACGGGGTTTTAATCCAGCTACACAGACACAGAAGCCAGAGCCTTTCCCCCCCCTCCCTACAGAAGATACTGTGCAGGGGGGCCTTGCTCAACTGTATTCAAAAGGTGTTTATCACCACACTGACAGCCGTGAGATAAAGACAAAGGTGGGCTGCTATGGGGATTCAGGAGTATCACCCCTACTAGCGGGAAAACCCAAAAATCAGAGGACATTTGTAATGAACATATATTGCAAAGCTGCTTGTTTTTTAAAGATCTTTAAATTAAACCCAAATAATTGTGCGAAAAAACCCCCCCATTAAGAAAAAGGTCAGTAGACATAGCCGGTTGAATAAGATATATAAGCATCAAGTTCCATAGGTTTTTTTTTTTCTCTCCTAAATAAAAAAATATAAAAAATAAATATATAAAAAATTTAATAAATAATAAAAAATAAAAATAACTAAAATATAAAAAAATATATAAAAAATAAATTATAAAAATTAATAAATATATGAAAAAAAAAATTAAAATACATATAAAATAAATAATAAATAAAATTAAAATTATAAATAATTTAAAAAATAGGGCGTAGTAGGGACTAAACCATTACCACTTTTTGCTCCTCATTCCCCGAGGTACATGGGCAAAGCCCTAAAATACGCGACAACCCTCTCTAAATGCCAAAAAAAGGCCCTTACTATTGCTAGAACCCCTGTCAGGAATGAATGGGGGGCCCCCCAGGGGGGAAGGGTAGTGCAGGGCACGGGATTTGGGGGAAGTTTCCCTTGCCCCCGATCCTAACTAGCGGGTTACCCCCTGCACGCTCTACCAGAGCGTCTGGGTTTCATAGTGAGGGTAGAGCAAATAGCGGTTTCCCCCTTGAAAATGTCACTCAAGGAGGTACAGTGAGCCCGGGACGGGGAACCAGCCCACTTCCTGCCTACTTGACATCTACCCAGGGGGCAACGCCAATGGGCGACAGCCCTGTTGCAAAAGTGCTGGGGCCTTCAGGAAAAAGAAGAGTCAACAGTGGGGGTCAAAAAAACAATCGGGAAAAGCAATACAAAACAAACCAAGAAAAAACGTATAAAAGCCGGGTCAAACCGAAAGGAGCGAGGTACAAATCAGAGCGAAAGACAGGGTCAGGAAAACAAGAGGGCGGTACAGGGATACAAGAAAAACAAACAATGCACAGGTAATGGCACCAGAAGAAATCACACCAAACACCCCCAGCGGGGAGTTTAAATGTTTTCCCCGACACCCCCCCTGCGCGATTGGAGGGGCCCTCTGGTCCTCCCATTGGCTGGTGCGACACGCCCCCTTTTCAGATGGCGGGGCCTCTGTCACCAGGAGCTGCCAGCGGATGTCTATCGGGGTGGGGTCGCAAATCAGCTGCTCAGGCTGTTGTCCCTTGCGGCTGAGCGCCGCCTGCCCTGAAGAATGGCTTTTTCTTTCCACTCTGCCCTGAAGCCATCACCCCGGATTTGCCCTTCACTGTAGACTTAACCCGGGTTTTTTTTGGGGGTACTATTTAATGAAGCTCCAGTTAGGACCGTGGGGCGTCATCTCCAAACTAGAGACCAATGTATTGTTTGATGCTCAGTTGTGCACGGGGGCCCCCCATTTCCTTTCTACTCGGGTTTGAGCCTTTTGTGCTCCCCTTTAAAGGTGTAGTATACAGCTTTTTGTGGAAAATCTTCATTTTTCTTTTGGAAAAATTTCTCCAGGGAAACCTTATCTCTCAAACAAGAATAGACGTCAAGTTTAATAACTGTCCCCCGGTTTCGGGGGGCCCATGCGGGGGGCGGGTCGCATGAAACCCTTATGAAGCATATTTTTATATCTTCTTACGACATTTCCTTTGCGCATTACAGCTGGAACTGTTATACACTTTTAAAAATCGTCTCCTACCATAAATGGGACCGAGCACGGAATGTGCCTATTTATGCCAGCAATAGACGGGGTTCATAGATTTGGGGCATCTAAACTATAATTTTTGCACAAAAAATGTGTCCTATACCTCTATTAATGGTCTACAGTGACTACATAATACCGCAAAAGGGGGAGAAATACACCTTACCAAGGGTTAAAAATTGTCTCCTACAAAATCTATCTCTAAATTTTGTGGACAGTAAAAAAAAGCACTTCTACACTTAAAAAATGCAGCAGGGGGCAGGGCAAAGCCCCTTTTCTGTGATTGTCTGATATTTTTTTAGCCTATGGGACCTCCCCCGGAAGGGGAAACCCCCTGGCTGTATTGGCTGCCTCATTGTGCTTTTCTCCCCCTGAGCTGTGGAAAAAAAGAAAATGAAACAAAAGTCCTCAGCTTTTTAGCTGTCTTTATCGTATAATAAGGGCCCCCCCGACGGGAGAGAGCAAATACCGGTGGATTACCAAATGGTATTTGCTCGTTTTTTCTGCTCCCCCCACATTTTGAGTATATTCCGCCGAAAACCGGGGGTAGAATGAAATGTTCTATGTTTTTTTTTGGGAAAGCCGGGGCTCTAAACCCGGGGGTGGGGGCGCTACATGGGCTTTCCTAGAGGGCCGTTTTAAAAAAATTTTTCAACGGTTTACCGACGTTTTTTTAAACCAAAAATGCTGTAAAACCGTCCAAAAATCCTTTGTGGGTCAAGCCCAAGACTCTTGACTCCTCTTATGCTTTCCCCCCCGCACTATGTGAAGGATCTGGGCAATTACTGAATATCTGGCTGCTAAATTCACTCTCCCTCATATAACACAGCCTTATATACTGCTCCCCCACAAATAACACAGCCTTATAAGTCTATTCCCCTCTGCCTCCTGCCTGATAACAAAGGGGAGAGCAGAGTACATCTCCATACACAGATCAAACAATATCAACACATCATGAACACATATCACAGCAACATAGTGACTAAATAATACCACAACACCATGAACACATATCACCACCACATAGTGATTGAATAATACCACAACACCATGATCACATATCATTGCCACATAGGGACTAAATAATACCTTCACACCATAACCACATATCACCACCGCATAGTGACTGAATAATACCGCCATACTGTTTCTGAATATAAACCATTGGACTACTACCAATATCCCTGCCATACAGTGACCATATAGGGGTAGGTACCAAGAGGTTATAGAGTTAGGTGAGGGTTGTATTTTGTGTTGGCACTAGGCCTCAGGGGTGGGAAAGGAGGTACAGCTAGCACAGTCTCCTGGAGGAAGACAGAGGACAAACCCATGGTTGCCAACACTCCCGTTTTTGGTGGGTCACACCCGCTAATGAGGGCCGTGTCCCGCCCCCCCCCTCTCCTGACGCTCCACTGAAGCCACCATCCTCCGCCGCGGCCGGCAATGCTCTCGCAGCTTCATAGGACGCTGCGTGAGAGCAGGGCGCCCCGCGCATTACTGGGACGGGGCGGGGCTTAGCGGGACTCACGAAGCTCCGCCCCCTCCCTCGAATGGAGAACCAGCAGCAAGACAGGTGAGTGGGCGCAGGGGGAGGACTGTGGCAGAGTGTGTGTGCAGGGGAGGAGTGTGCATGCTTCAGTGTGTGTGCAGGGGAGGAGTGTGCATGCTTCAGTGTGTGTGCGGGGGCATGGGTGTGCATGCTTCAGTGTGTGTGTGGGGGCATGGGCGTGCATGCTTCAATGTGTGTGAGGGGAGAGGTGTGCATGCTTTAGTGTGTGCAGGGGAGGACTGTGGCAGAGTGTGTGCAGGGGAGGAGTGTGGCGGAGTGTGCATGCTTCAGTGTGTGTGCGGGGGCATGGGTGTGCATGCTTCAGTGTGTGTGCGAGGGCATGGGTGTGCATGCTTCAGTGTGTGTGCGAGGGATGGGTGTGCATGCTTCAGTGTGTGTGAGGGGAGAGGTGTGCATGCTTTAGTGTGTGCAGGGGAGGACTGTGGCAGAGTGTGTGTGCGGGGGCATGGGTGTGCATGCTTCAGTGTGTGTGAGGGGAGAGGTGTGTATGCTTCAGTGTGTGTGTGAGGGGAGAGGTGTGTATGCTTCAGTGTGTGTGAGGGGAGGGATGTGTGTGCGACGTGTGTGTATTTCAGTGTGAGTGCGAGGGGTGTGTGTGTGTATTTCAGTGTGGGTGCGAGGGGTGTGTGTGTATTTCAGTGTGGGTGCGAGGAGTGTGTGTATTTCAGTGTGTGAGGGGTGTGTTTATGCGTGTGCGAGGGGTGTGTGTGTGTATTTCAGTGTGAGTGCGAGGGGTGTGTGTGTATTTCAGTGTGGGTGCGAGGTGTGTGTGTATTTCAGTGTGGGTGCGAGGGGTGTGTGTGTGTATTTCAGTGTGGGTGCGAGGGGTGTGTGTGTGTATTTCAGTGTGGGTGCGAGGTGTGTGTGTATTTCAGTGTGGGTGTGAGGGGTGTGTGTGTGTATTTCAGTGTGGGTGCGAGGGGGGGTGTGTATTTCAGTGTGGGTGCGAGGGGTGTGTGTATTTTAGTGTGGGTGCGAGGGGTGTGTGTGTGTATTTTAGTGTGGGTGCGAGGGGTGTGTGTGTGTATTTCAGTGTGGGTGCGAGGGGTGTGTGTGTGTATTTCAGTGTGAGTGCGAGGGGTGTGTGTGTATTTCAGTGTGAGTGCGAGGGGTGTGTGTGTGTATTTCAGTGTGAGTGCGAGGGGTGTGTGTGTGTATTTTAGTGTGGGTGCGAGGGGTGTGTGTGTGTGTATTTCAGTGTGGGTGCGAGGGGTGTGTGTGTATTTTAGTGTGGGTGCGAGGGGTGTGTGTGTGTATTTTAGTGTGGGTGCGAGGGGTGTGTGTGTGTATTTTAGTGTGGGTGCGAGGGGTGTGTGTGTATTTCAGTGTGGGTGCGAGGGGTGTGTGTGTGTATTTCAGTGTGGGTGCGAGGGGTGTGTGTGTGTATTTCAGTGTGTGTGCGGGGGGTGTGTGTATTTCATTGTGTGTGAGAGGGGTGTGTGTGTATTTCAGTGTAAGTGAGGGGTGTGTTTGTGTGTGTGTGAGGGGTGTGTGTTCGAATGTGCAAGAGGTTGGAGTTGCCCACTTATCTTCTGTCCCTTGCTCCTGTCTCCTGCCCCCTGCGGTCTGTCTTTGGTGGCTGCAGAGGTCAGGAGACAGGCCGCAGGGAACAGACTCTGGTGATTGCCTAGGGCAGTGATGGCGAACCTTTTTGAGACCAAGTGCTGAAACTGCAACCGAAAAATACCTTAGTAACCGCAAAGTGCCGCCGACGTCGGTACGAAACAGGGAGGTGATGCTGGGTAGCGGGGCCGCACAACAATTAATACAAGGGATGTGACAGCCGCTTAGCCCATCCCTCTGCCATATTTCCACTATACAGTGACCATATTGTGGTAGATAGCAGTGTACACAGGTGCTCAGCAGACCGTTGACTGAATAATACCACAACACCATGACCACATACCACCACCACATAGTGACTGAATAATACCACAACCACCACCACATAGTGACTGAATAATACCACAACACCACCACCACATAGTGACTGAATAATACCACAACACCACCACCACATAGTGACTGAATAATACCACAACACCACCACCACCACCACCACATAGTGACTGAATAATACCACAACACCACCACCACCACCACCACATAGTGACTGAATAATACCACAACACCACCACATAGTGACTGAATAATACCACAACACCACCACATAGTGACTGAATAATACCACAACACCACCACCACATAGTGACTGAATAATACCCCCACACCATTACTGAATATAAACCATTACACTTTGCACACATATAAGAGATTACATTTCAGGCACATTTAGTGACTCACATGTGATGTTTCTCCAATGAGTCATTCACATTCCGGTTTCTTCTCCATCCGGTTCACACCTTCATGCTGATTTCTCCCGACCAACACTCATCCCTGCAGATTTAGACACAAATATATTAGAATCCTCACTTTTCCAGCAACTCCTTACTTATAATTATATAAGTCCCCTAAGTTAGGCAGGTGTATAGGTCCTCTCAATTAGGCAGGTATATAGATATAGGTCCCCTCAGGCATATAGGTATATAGATATAGGTCCTCACAGGCAGTATACAGGTCACCACAGGCAGTATACAGACAGACAGCTCCCCACAGGCAGTATACAGACAGATAGCTCCCCACAGGCAGTATACAGATAGATAGCTCCCCACAGGCAGTATACAGACAGATAGCTTCCCACAGCAGATAGATAACTCTCCCCACCAGCCAGCATACAGACAGATAGCTCTCCCCACCAGCCAGTATACAGACAGATAGCTTTCCCCACCAGCCAGTATACAGATAGCTCTCCCCACCAGCTACTATACAGATAGCTTTCCCCACCAGCCAGTATACAGATAGCTTTCCCTTCCAGCCAGTATACAGATATCTCTCCTCCAGCCAGTATACAGATAGCTCTCCCTTCCAGCCAGTATACAGATTGCTCTCCCCACCAGCCAGTATACAGATAGATAGCTCTCCCCAACAGCCAGTATAGATAGCTCTCCCCACCAGCAAGTATACAGAGCCAGTATACAGAAAGATAGCTCTCCCCAACAGCCAGTATAGATAGCTCTCCCCACCAGCAAGTATACAGATAGCTCTCCCAAAAACCAGTATACAGATAACTCTCCCAACAACAAGTATATAAATAACTCTCCCCACCAGCCAGTATAATAACTCCCACCAGCCTAACCCCCACAGCAGTATATAGCCAGCTCTCCCACAGCAGTATATAGCCAGCTCTCCCCAGCAGTATATAGCCAGCTCTCCCCAGCCGTATATAGCCTTCTCTCCCCCAGCCTGTATATAGACATTTCCCCCAGCCTGTATATAGACAGCTCCCCCAGCCTGTATATAGCCAGCTCGCCTAGCCTGTATATAGCCAGCTCTCCCCCAGCCTGTATATAGCAGCTCTCCCCCAGCCTGTATATAGCCTGCCTCCCCCCAGCCTGTATATAGCCTGCTCTCCCCCAGCCTGTATATAGCCTGCCCCCCAGCCTGTATATAGCCAGCTCTCCCCCAGCCTGTATATAGCCAGCTCTCCCCCAGCCTGTATATAGCCTGCTCTCCCCCAGCCTGTATATAGCCTGCCTCCCCCAGCCTGTATATTAGCCTTTTGCCTGCCTCCCCCCTGAACCTGTATATAGCCAGCCTCCCCAGGCCTGTATATAGCAGCTCCCCCCGCCTGTATATAGCCATCTCTCCCCACTGCCTGTATATAGCCTGCCTCCCCCAGCCTGTATATAGCCTGCCTCCCCCAGCCTGTATATAGCCTGCCTCCTCCAGCCTGTATATAGCCAGCTCTCCCCCAGCCTGTATATAGCAGCTCCCCCAGCCTGTATATAGCCAGCTCTCCCCCAGCCTGTATATAGCAGCTCCCCCAGCCTGTATATAGCCAGCTCTCCCCCAGGTTGTATGTAGCAGCTCCCCAGCCTGTATATAGCCAGCTCTCCCCCAGCCTGTATATAGCCAGCTTTCCCAGCCTGTATATAGCCAGCTCTCCCCCAGACTGTATATAGCCTGCCTCCCCCAGCCTGTATATAGCAGTTCCCCCAGCCTGTATATAGCCTGCCCCCCCAAGCCTGTATATAGCCTGCCCCCCAAGCCTGTATATAGCCAGCTCCGCCAGCCTGTATATAGCCAGCTCTCCCCCATCCTGTATATAGCCTGCCTGCCCCAGCCTGTATATAGCAGCTCCCCCAGCCTGTATATAGCAGCTCCCCCAGCCTGTATATAGCCAGCTCTCCCCCAGGTTGTATATAGCCAGCTCCCCCAGCCTGTATATAGCAGCTCCCCCAGCCAGTATATAGCCAGCTCTCCCCCAGCCTGTATATAGCCAGCTCTCCCCCAGCCTGTATATAGCAGCTCCCCCAGCCTGTATATAGCCAGCCCTCCCCCAGCCTGTATATAGCCAGCCCCCCCAGCCTGTATATAGCCAGCTCCCCCAGCCTGTATATAGCAGCTCCCCCAGCCTGTATATAGCCAGCTCTCCCCCCAGCCTGTATATAGCCAGCTCTCCCCCAGCCTGTATATAGCAGCTCCCCCAGCCTGTATATAGCCAGCACTCCCCAGCCTGTATATAGCCAGCACCCCCAGCCTGTATATAGCAAGCTCTCCCCAAGCCTGTATATAGCCAGTTATCCCCCTACCTGTATATAGCCAGCCCTGCCCCAGCCGGTATATAGCCAGCTTTCCCCCAGCCTGTATATAGCCAGCTTCCCACAGCCTGTATGTAGCCAGCTCCCCCAGCCTGTATATAGCCAGCTCTCCCCCAGCCTGTATATAGCCAGCTCTCCCCCAGCCTGTATATAGCCAGCTCTCCCCCAGCCTGTATATAGATAGGCTCCCCACTGCCAGTATATATATTACACAAGTAAAATAATAACCCTAATACTCACCTCTGTCCCAGCCGCTCCTCTTCTGTCTTCTTCTCTCCCAGCGCGAGCCGCTCTTCTGTCAGCTCCTCGGGCGCACTGCCTATGACGGGCGGTGCGCCCGAGGACAGGCAGCGGCGCGATGACGTAATTACATCGCGTCGCTGCCCAGCTGAGCGCACGGGGCCACCGCGCACCCTCAGGGCTGAGGGTCCGTGGCGGGTCCCGACTCGCGCTGCGGTTCCCAGGTCCGACACTGTGACCCGGACGCCGAGCCCTCCCGGCGCGTTGTCCAGGTCACAGTGCAGAAAGGCAGCGGTGGCCGGCCTGGCATGCGTGCCAGCAGAGGTGGCCCTGCGTGCCACCTCAGGCACGCGTGCCATAGGTTCGCCACCGCTGGCCTAAGGCAATAGCCTATTCAGCATCCAGGAAAGCTGGGTGACACTCCATCCCCCAAAGTTGTCATCCATTATTCCTATCATGGAAAGCTGCATGTTACCTGTGGGTGATGGGTGTCACCCAGCTTTCTTGGATGCTAAATAGGGTATCCAGCTGATATGTATAAGTGTAATGTTTGTTTTTTTACAGGTTCCCATTTGGACTACGTCGGATTCCGTGGACTAAGTCGGATCAACCTTTTGGATCTATTTTTTTTCAAATAAAATGGTTAAAGAGGGCTGGTGTCGGGGAGTGTTTATTTAAATAAAAGTTTTTTTCGTGCAATTTGTTTGTGTTTTTTTTCCATACAATTCCAGTGATAGTAGTTGAGGCATCTGACAGATGCCTCTTCATTACTATCACTTGGGCTTGGCGTCAGGCAGTGGTGTTTCTTGTTGCCAAAGGCTGACACTAACCACGTGTCACTATTACCCCAGTACCCAACGCACCAGGGGTACTGGGAAGAGCCCGGGGAAACCATCAGAAGTGGACCCCTTT